>PVJC01018880.1:0-30841 GCA_004026665.1 Murina feae | reverse complement strand
GCCGCTCTGATTGGCTGGTGGGCGTGGCCGTGAGCAGAGGCTCAGCCAGCCTAGGCAGGCAGTTGCAACAGAATCCTTTGGTTTGCTCTAGCTCCATGGCTGTTGGCCTCCAACTTGGCTGGGTTAATTTGCATACAGCTGCTCTGATTGGCTGGTGGTAACGGTCAAATTTGCATGTTTCTCTTTTATTATATTAGATGCTCATTCAGTTTTTGAAGGAAGGTAATAGGAAGTAGGCAATTACAGAAGTGAAATAATTTGCTTCATATGCTTCAATGAGTGCAAAATAATAGAATACTTCTAAGTCTTCCTAAAATGAGTTAACAAACTATCTCCCTCCTTTTTCTCTTTCATTGAGTTCTTAAGGGCCTCAATTTTCTACCCCTCCTTTTTTTAATTGTTTACTGTGTGTTTTCATATACTTATAATCAAGTATATCAAACTTGCTAAAAGACTAGATCTTATTTTAGCTACTAAAGAGAAATGGTAATTGTATGGTGTGAGGAGGTGTTAATTATCACTATAATGACAATCATTGTAAATTTACAAATGTATCTAATTAACATGTTATATACCTTATATTTATAAAATGTTATATGTTATGTTTCAATGATAAAAAGTGGTTGAAGGGGGAAATAATGCAAAAATAGTTAATATGTTTTAAAATGAAAGCTTGTACATTGTGCATTTGTTCACCAACTGTTTAGTGTAGCCAAGTTCTTTCCTTTGAGTTTTGAAAATACTAATTGTATTTTTGAAAAAAATTTTGGCATAAATCACACTCTCATTTATACATTTTTAATTGTATAGTTTCCACTTCATAATATGGAGAAAGACTATAAAGACATTGCTGAGCAGTCTGCGTGCAGAATCTTTCTGGATTTTTACAATTAAAAGTTTTTTTTATAATTGCCTCACCTGCATATAATTTGATATTTTTTAATCAACTCACCTCTTAAGCAACTGTAAGCATTTGACTTAAGTTTTCACAGAATCAAAACCTAACTTATTTGCACTCATATTTCTAATTCTGTGTAATATGTAATTGAATTATATAATTATAACAATTAGTACAACTGGTATCAACAGACTTGGGGATAAAAACTGAATCTTAATTATCATAAAATTCAAATGTAGAAGCAGAAGTTCCTGGTTCCCTAGCCTTGAGCTTTCAGAGCCTTGTAGCCACAGTTCATATGTTCTACGTTTAGAAAATTCATTCGAAGCACTTCAATTTTATACTCTATGTATTTTATAGAAAAATGTGAAGTCAAAAGAAAACAGTGTAATCAGAATAACACAAAGTATGGTGGTCATTTTAAAGTAAAATGGCACAGAATAAGATGACAAACCAACATGCTAAAAAGAGTTACTTGGTTATAATTACAAAAATAACAAGTATTACTTTAGTGATATATTAACCCCATCGGCATCTTAAAATAGTTTATATGACCTCAGGGGAAATAATAATCCATATTTCAGACCTTAAATGACTAATTCTAAATACACTAACTTCTCCGTACTGCAAAAGCAATGGCTGTATCACTGTGAATATTTTAATCGAGTAATAAAAGCAAGAACATGCTGTTTATGTGGTTCATCAATTCTTCCACTTTAGTTACACATCCTTTGGCCCCTCATCGCTAGCACAGACAGTGGTCCTCAATTCCATGGCCATTCCAGTCCAGACTAACTGGGCCTTAACCAGCCTGTCGTGATTGATAGCACATTTTTTGCGGGAAACGAGTAAACTCGTCATATCGCTTTTTATACCAAAGCGCAGGAGACGAGTTTTTTCCAAAAACGATGAGTAGAGAGAGACAGATTCCGTCAAATATGGAGGGCCTGGCATTTCAACAACGAAAATGTGCAAGACAACTCAGATAGACTGTGCAAAGTCAGATCATTATTGGATTTCTTTCTTCCCAAATTCAAAGAAGTTTACAAGCCTATTCAGCAGTTGTCTTTAGAGGAAGGGGAAGATTGTTCTTCAGGGTTTATAATGCAGGAAAAATTATAAAATATGATTTCTGGTGCATATGGTATGCGAGAGCAATACTAGCTACATATACAATTTTGAAATTTATTGTGGTGAAGGAAAGAGATTAATCGAAACAATTCAAACAGTGATATCTCCTTATACAGATTTATGGCACCATGTATACATGGATAATTATTACAATAGTGTTCAAAACAGCGAGATACTCTTGGGGAAAAAAATCAGAATTTGCGGTACCATACGGAAAAATAGAGGACTTCCGGATTGTCTAAAAATGGTTTCATTGAAAAATGGTAAAACAACTTTCAGAAGGAAAAAGGATATTTTGCTGCAAGTCTGGCAATCAAAAAAGACAGTGTTTCTCATATCCAGCATTCACTCTGCTGAGATGAGGGAGAGTGAAAACATTGATAGAAGGACAAGACAAAAAATTATAAAGCCAAATGCTCTGATCGATTACAACCGATACATGAAAGGCGTGGACCGGGCGGATCAGTACTTGTCGTATTATTCAATTTTACGCAAAATGGCTAAATGGACCAAAAGAATGGCTATGTACCTTATAAATTGTGCCTTATTCAACTCATTCGTAGTAAATAATTCGGTTAATTCGGCTAACAAAAAGAGATATCAAACTTTTTTAAAGGACATAGCGGTCCATTGGCTAACTGATGAAATTTCGATAGATGAACCAGCCGAACCTGTACCATCGACATCTAGGAGCAAGGCTTGCAAATCGGATCCACCAAGGAGACTGTCAGTAGACATGAGGAAACATACATTGGAACCTCTAGTTGGAACCGGCAAAAAGAAATATGTTTTACATCGTTGTCGTGTGTTGTGCCGCTTATAAACTACGCAGTGAAACGCGGTACATGTGCAAGTTTTGTAATGTACCCCTGCACAAAGGAAAGTGTTTCGAACGCTACCACACAGTGAAGCACTATTAGGTTATAGTTTTTTTTTTATAAGATCTTGAAAATTTCGAAAAAATATTGCAATTTTGTATAAATAAAATTATTTTGATTGTGAAAGAGTGTTTTTTATATGTTTACCTAGAATGTAGTAATTTTGTGTACATAAAAAATACAATAACACATATTTTGCACAGTAAATAAAGAGACCTCTTTTTAAACTAAAACACTGAAAGTTTCATAGAAAAATATCAAATAGATCAAAAGATATGAATGTTTTACAGAAAGTCTAATTTTGGCGAGAAAATGTCAAAAAAGCCCCGCATTACGACGCAATTTGGTGGGAAAATGCCCGATTACAAAGTGGTATAATTCCGTCAAAGAGTAGAGAAAACAAAAAGCTGGCTTCTCCTAGAGAGGGGAGTGAGGGACCGAGGTCATGGGTGGAGGAGACTTATGTTGCCCTCCTTGCCTTTCACATTGCTTGAATTTTTAAACTGGGAGTGTGTACAATGTTTTTAAAAAGTTAAGGATAGTTTGGATCTAACAGGAGCCATCCACCAATCTTCCCTAAAACTTAGGAGAAGAGGCAGCCTCCATGCCCCTCAAAACAGGAACAAAACAAAAGACACAGCAACCTCCTGCCCCTGGGAATAGACACAAGCACAGAAATCATTTCGCCTGATTATGTTATTTTCTCCAAGAATGTTCCGCAGCTTGAATAAAGATGGAGAAAATGGAGGACTTTTGGGGCAAGCAGGGCAGTAAAGATAGGAGGGAGTGGAGTGTGTGGTCATGATTGGGGAGAGGGTGGGAGTCATTGCACTGGATGTCTGGGGGGGCGGGTGAAGAGTTTATGCAGCAGGGCCAGAGGAGGTAATATGAGGGCATAATTGCTGGTCATCAGGGAGTTAGATTCTTAAAGAAAGGATTTTTTAGTTATGACAGGTCCTGGCACTGGCAGCTGAGGTAGGGTAAGGTAAAAGGTAGCATGATTTTGATATTTTATTTTATTTTTTTTATTGATCTTTTACAGAGCAGGAGGGAGAGGGATAGAAAGTTAGAAACATTGATGAGAGAGAAACATTGATCAGCTGCCTCCTGCACACCTCCTACTGGGTATGTGCCTGCAACCAAGGTACATGCCTTTGACCTGAATCGAACATGGGACCCTTGAGTCCACAGGCTAACACTCTATCCACAGAGCCACACCAGTTAGGGTGATTTTGATATTTTAATATGAGTGCTGTACTATAAAACTTGGTCTTGTTTCATGTCTCATTATGCTCATAATATTCCCAGTGATTTAAAAAAACATGGCATATTTCATAACATAGGTAGTGACAATGAAAGAAATCTTTATCATTTTCCCTCAGGAGCTTTTGCAAAAGAATTTCATATTTTTCTATAAATTTTATCTGCAATAGATGCCATGACATCTTGCTGATCAATAGTGACCAAGCCGGATATTTGCAGGACAGTTATGACAAAAGACGATGGCAGTTTCACAGTAAGGATGAATAATGCAGAAGATAAACGATAACTCTGACTGATAACTCAGTTAAGAGGGAATTGGAAAATATTTAAAGATCCCGATTCATACCAATAGACCATTCTATGGGATTACATCTAAAATAATAAACTAAATAGATGATTTCCTGGAGTCACAGAACATTTTTCTTGGTGACTAGAGACCTATGACATTTTGGAAAATAGATGAAGGAGTTTATTAACAAAATAATAGAGGCTTTCTTCTAATACTGTAGCAAATGTTGTGGTAGAAAAGTAATCAATCAAAGTAGTTATTCAACACCTACTGTATACTGAGGCCATGGAATGGGTGCTGTTTGAAGAGCTACAAAATTTCTGATCTAAAATACTTTTGGGTTGACTAGAGAGATGTAGAATAGCAGACTATTCTTCACAACAATGATGGTAATAAAAGAGTAATATGCAAATTGACCATCACTCCAAGACACACAAGCCACACCCACCAGCCAAACCACACCTCCCAGTCAATCAGAGCAGCTGTATGCAAATTGACCCAGCCAAGATGGAGGCCAGCAGCCACGGAACTAGAGTAACCAGGAGGCTTCTGTTGCAACTGCCTGACTAGGTTGGCAGGCTTCTGCTCAAGCAACAATGTTTCAATTATAGAAGCAAACAGGAGGCTTCCATTGCCTAACCTAGGCCTCTGCTCAAGGTAACAAAGTTTCAATTATAGAAGATAAATAAACCCCAGAAACCTGATTCCAGCCAGCTTCTCTGGAACATTGGGTCAATGGGAGCTGTGGGCAGCCTGAAAATGGCCCTTAGCCCCTCACCCAGACTGGCCACACCCCCATGGGGTTCCCACTGGGGGGGCTTGGCCAGCCTGCAAATAGCCATCAGCTCCTCACCAGGCTGGCCAGGCATGCCAGCAGGTGGACATCCCCCAAGGGGTCCCAGACTGCAAGAGGGCACAGGCTGGGCTAAGGGACCCCCCACCCCCTCAGAATGCACAAATATTTGTGCACCAGGCCCCTAGTGATGATAATAAAACAAGAGAGTAGTCATTGATGAATTGCAAGGTAAAGCATAAAAGTGGTATAGAAGTTCAGAGAAGGTGAGCCAGGGTAGGCGAAGACTCATTGGGAGTTATTATAAGCTGCATTTGAAATGAGAAGACCTGGATTAGACTCTGGTGCTGTCACTGACTACGTGACCTTGAACACAGTTATTTAACTTGCCTCTGCCTTTTAATTTGTAAAGTAAGAACAACACCACCTACCTTGTGGTCTTGTGAGGAGTGTGCCTGTCCTTGTCCTGTGGCCCTCAGACCCATTTCTTGCCCTTTCTGTTGCATAGCTGGGTGGCGGTGCCAAGCCGCTACATTTCCCAGGGCTGTGGACTGAATTGTGTCCTGCCAAACTCACATATTGCAGCTCCTTAACTCCCAAGAACTCTATGCCTGGACAGAGGGCCTTTAGGAGGTAATTAAGGTTAAATGAGTTCAGAAGGGTGGGACCCTAATCCAATAGAATTGTGGATTTACTAGTATAAAATAGAAGAGAGAGAGAGAGAGAGAGAGAGAGAGAGATATCTCTGCCTCCCCTCCAGGTGAGGACACAACAAAAAGGCAGCCAGCTTCCCATGTCAGGAGAGCCAGACCCATGGCAGTTACAGGGTCCCTTCCCTTCCCCCACTCTCCCCCCCCCCATACACATGCCCCTTCCAACTTTGAGCTGCCTTTAAAAATATTTAGCTTGTGGCTGAGAAAAGAGGCAGTTCTATGGAATTTTATTTAGGACGAACAACATGAATGAAAGCTCGTGGGTGAGAGATACGAGACTCCAGGAGTATCTCGTTGACTTCTCTGCTTGTTTGAACTAAACTAGAATTTGTCAAGTTGCCTTCCAGTTGCAGGCAAAATTGTTTTTACGTTAAACACAGTTGGAGTTTTATAGTGTTTACTCTATGTAGTTAGTTAATAATGTTGGTGTTCCCTGAAGCCTACTTTAAATTATAGCATAATTTAGCATTCAGAGCAGAGCAGCAGGGATCTTCACGTGAAATACGTTAAAAACTAGATTTATAAGCAGCATGCTTCCTCTGTGCCCTGAAGGGGATGCCATCAGATTACTCCGAAAGCGAGGCCAGGAAGAAGTCACAGTAAAAAGAGAAAAAGGGCTCTCTCTGGAAACTGTCCTATTGGTAATTTGGAGAAGATTTATTTTTGAGACTCAGAGCATCTAATAGATCTTAACTACCAGACATAACAGTTTTTGTGTGTTGGTTTGCCTTGCCACTAGGTATTTCCTGCCCAGCTGAATCTTGCTACTGAGATGAACACCACTCCTGTATCGATCAATTGGTAACATCCTAAAACAGGCAGGAAACTGGGTGCTTTTCAACATATTACTGTGAAATATAACCAAGAAAGGGACTTGGATGAAAATGTGAAATTAAAAGATATTGGTCAGCTTCACTAATATCTGGAATTTGGCTGAACGTTGTTGCTTTCAAAACAAAGTGTATTTTCTGGAAGGAATATTTGCGTGTGGTGTGGAGGATTTTATCTGATTGCCTAAATCCATTGGTTGTAAGGGACAACATACATCTTGATGACCTTTTTGATTACATAGTCATGTACCTTTAAATATCTTCAATTATATAATTTGAACTGGCACTGACCTTAGAGATCATATAGCCCATGTGAGAAAGCACATGAGTTCCCCACTCCAAACATTAGGTGATATTAAAGAGACAGTACTAATAATCATTTCTATGTTACCAGAGGAATTGCTGTCCCAACTATTCTTGGAGAGTAAACTGTTTTTCAAGCTTCCTTATGGTTAAGGTCAAGTGTATCATTTTGCCACATTCAACTGGAAAGACTAGATTCTAGAAGCCATTTGAATAGGACATGTGCGTACAGCTGCCATATCTTCCCCAGGAATAGTATTCATAGTGTGATTATTAGAGATTCCTCAGATTTCACACCTGTGCCCTGACAATAGCTTTTTGTCAAAAAAGCAAATGACACCTTTTTATTATTGGGTGTGTGTTAAACAATACACTTGACCAAATAACGTTACAGCTAAACAGTCTAGAAAAAGTCATGACGTATTTTCTTGGGTATGACCTTTTTTGATTGACGGGTGGCTGACATAAGTCAAGGCTGTTGCATTCTCCAAAATTAACAACTGTATACCTACATATTGTGTTTTCATATACTTTTTTAACAATTGGCAACATTATTTGCATAGGACCAAAGGGTATCTAGGTGTGGAAAACACTTAGTACTTTCCAGTCTCTGTACCTTCACGAATCCTCATTCTCCTATAGTGAATGCCACCTGTTGTCCTCATGTATCTGTTGAGATCATATCTACCCTTTAAAGTCCATGTAAAAGGCACTCATATCTCATATGATGCTTTTCATTATAGCACTATATGTTCTTAGACATACTTATCTTAGCTTTATTTTATTTTTAAAATATATTTTATTGATTTCAGAGAGGAAGGGAGAGGGATAGAGATAGAAACATTGATGATGAGAGAGAATCATTGATCAGTTGCCTCCTGTACACCCTCTACTGGGGATGAAGCCCAAAACCTGGGCATGTGCCCTTGACCGGAATCAAACCGGGACCCTACAGTCTGAAGGCCAACGCTCTATCCACTGAGCCCAAACAGCTAGAGCCATATTAGACAGCTTTAAAAATGAAAGTGATATGTTAATATTTAGAGTAAAGAAGAGTTGAGAACAGCCTGAAAGGAAGTCAACCAGGTACAGGCAGACCAGCATGAAGTAAATTGAAAGGACCAATCAATAATAAGAGTTTGATGATACCTGCCTGCACTCGGAGTATACTTTTTAAAAAAATATTTCTATTGATTTCAGAGAGATAAAGGGAGAGGGAGAAAAGGATAGAAACATCAATGATGAGAGAAGGATAGAAACATCATTGATCGGCTGCCTCCTGCATGCCCCTACCAGGATTGAGCCTGCAACTCGAGCATGTTCCCTCACTAGGAATTGAACCGTGACCTCCTGTTCAATCACTGTGCCATGCTGTTGTCTTTTTAAGGAGGGCATGGCTTCTATGAAACTTAGGAGCCTGTGCAGTGGTGCTTCAAATGCAGCTTTTCATATCTGCCACAGATTTCTCAAACTTCATTGAACATATTGTTATAAGGGACACATATCAGCTCCTTGCAAAGCAGGCGACCTTGAGGATCCCTTAATAAAGGGATGGGAACCATGCACTTAGATGTGGTATTGTTGCAGAAAGACCAAAAAACTAAGGGACGCTTTGAAGGAGTGGAGAAATCACAGATTTAATAACGCGCACGTGGTCTCTGGGAAAATTCCAAATCAGAGCAAAGTAACACGCAGGAGCCCTGCCTCATATATACTTCCCGAGTTAATCGTATTGCAAATGTGTTCCCTCCCTCCAGGCCCTAGAGGAATTGAAACTCCCAACTTCCCTTTCCCCAGGTGTTCCAAGGATTCCACCCAGCTTAACAATCCACCCTTTCCCCAGGTGTTCGAAGGTTACAGCGTCAGCTAACAATCCACCCTTCCCTCAGGGCAGTGCTCCTGGCTTGTTTTGCTAATCCAGTTTTGATGAAGGAGGCAATGCCTCAGCTGAAGGTCATTCCCCCAGAACATCAGGCTACCTTTGAATTAGCCCTTTTTGCTTTCTCATTATGTATTGTCTCCACATCCCAGGAGGCTCATTAGGCATTTCTTGGTGGGAAGGGGTCCAAAGTCCAGCATCTTTTCCTTCACTTTTCTGAGTAGATATTCTGAGATATTTCACCTACTAGATTCCCAGAATCTTCACTGAAGTAGCAGTCCTTGACTTTATCTGCCTCATGTGTATCTTATTAAAGCATTCTAGACCTATTAACCATTTGTTCTATATTCTTCCAAACCCCTTTACTTTCATTTATATATACACAGATTTTCCACATTTACTTACTCCTCTCCCAGCTGCTCTTCATTTCTTTCTCACTATGAAACATAGAATGGTGGTTTAACCAATTCTGACATCTACACTCTCAGCTCCCACTTACAGAATCTCCTTTGAATGGGATGAAAGAGAAATATTTTAGAGTGAGAATACACAAGATGATAACAAGCATCCTTTTTAAAACTCAGTTACACCAGATGCAAAAAGAACTTGTTATTAGGCATAATGGGTGTGGTTTGTCTTCTTTTTTGTATAGATTGGGGAATTTGCAGGTGGGTCTAACTACTAGATTCTTCTATTTCTGAGCCAGATGTGCTCACAAATAGAAGTGGCATACATTACTGAATGGATGTTTGCATGATAAATTCCTCCCTCATTAAAAGCCCAGGATTAGAATACTCAAAGCAGTATCCTCTTTTTTCATTCACCAGGCACAACGATGTTATGTGAGTATTTATCCTTCAATGGATAATTTCCAGGGGAACTAAATTTTTTCATAGCTCTTCTGGTTTTATGTCTTTGTCTCCAAGCCTAGTTATTTCCAAATCTATCCATATATAAAGTTAAATGCTTCTGAATGCTTAACTCTTTGAAAATAATGGAAAAATAAAGGAACATTCAATAAAATGTGTATGTCTTTTTTAAAAAAAATAAATCTTTATTGTTCAGATTATTATAGTTGTTCCTCTTTTTCCCCCTCATAGCTCCTCTCCATCTGGTTCCAACCCCACCCTCTGCCCTTACTACCCCCCCCCCCCACTGTCCTCATCCATAGGTGTACAATTTTTGTCCAGTCTCTTCCCTCACCTCTCCACACCCCTTTCCCCTGAGAATTGTCAGTCCATTCCCTTTCTATGGCCCTTATTCTATTATATTCATCAGTTTATTCTGTTCGTCAGATTTTTTATTCACTTGATTTTTAGGTTCACTTGTTGATAGATATGCATTTGTTTTTCATAATTTTTATCTTTACCTTCTTCTTCTTCTTCTTCTTCTTCTTCTTCTTCTTCTTCTTCTTCTTCTTCAAGAATATCCTTCAGCATTTCATATAATACTGGTTTGGTGGTGATGAACTCCTTTAGCTTTTTCTTGTCTGTGAAGCTCTTTATCTGACCTTCAGTTCTGAATGATAGCTTTGCTGGGTAAAGTAATTTTGGTTGTAGGTTCTTGCTATTCATCACTTTGAATATTTCTTGCCACTACCATCTGGCCTGCAAAGTTTCTGTTGAGAAATCAGCTGACAATCATATGGGTACTCCCTTGTATGTTACTGTTTTTCTCTCGCTGCTTTTAAGATTCTCTCTTTGTCTTTTGCTCTTGGCATTTTAATTATGATATGTCTTGGTGTGGCCTTCTCTGGATTCCTTTTGTTTGGGATTCTCTGTGCTTCCTGGACTTGTAAGTCTATTTCTTTCACCAGGTAGGGGAAGTTTTCTGTCATTATTTCTACAAATAGGTTTTCAATATCTTGTTCTCTTTCTTCTTCTGGCACCCTCAAAATTCAGATGTTGGTACGCTTGTTGTCCCAGAGGCTCCTTACACTATCTTCATATTTTTGGATTCTTTTTTCTATTTGCTTTTTCAGTTGGGTGTTTTTTGCTTCTTTGTATTTCAAATCTTTGACTTGATTCATGTGATCCTCTAGTCTGCTATTGGATCTCTGTATATTATTCTTTATTTCAGTCAGTGTATGCTTAATTTCTAGTTGGTCCTTTTTCATACCCTCGAGGGTCTCACTAAATTTATTGGTGGTTTCTAGAAAATTCTTGAAAACCCTTTTAACCATGGTTTTGAACTCTATATCCAGTAGTTTTACTTTCCTCCATTTCTGTAATTTGTGACCCATTTCTTTGTCTCCATATTTTGGCTGCTTCCCTATGTTGATAGAGTGGCTTTGTGTGCTAGATGTCCTATAGGGCCCAGTGGTTCAGCCTCCCCAATTATCTGAGGTGGACACTCTTGGTGCACCCCCTTTGTGGGCTGTGTGCACAGTCTTGTTGTAGTTAAGCCTTGATTGTTGTTGCTATCACTGAGAGGAATTGACCTCCAGGCCAATTGGCTATGAGAATCAGCTGTGTCTACAGTGGAATAACTTCTGTGCTAGAGACACCCTTATGGGACAAGACTTGCTTCAGTGAGGCTTTGGTGCTCAGTGAGTCTGCCCCCTGAGTGTGTTTCTTATGGATCTGAGGAGTTGTAATCTGGATGGTTCAATTCTGACCACTGGGTACACTGCTCTTGGATCTCTAAGGAGGGGCTAATTTAGCTTCTGCCTGAGGCTACCCAGCAGGAGCTAAGGAGAGATCTGCAGATTCCTCTTCTTTGTTTGGGGTTTGAAGGTGCCAAGATGAGGCCCAGCTGTGAAGCAATGCAAGTTGCTGTGGAGCTTTGGGCCTTCTTTTGAATGTTCTGGGTCTTTCTGACCCAGCTGCAGTTGTTAGGTATTTTATATTGCAAAAGTCCAGGCCATTCATATGCAAAAGCCTCTGCCCACAGCTTGGGGGCGGGGGCAGGGTTTCAGGGAATCAACAGGGTGGAGCAAACAGCTATGGCTGATCCTCAGCCCAGCCCTAAGAGGCCCTGGGTCTGTGTCCCTTGGTAATTGCTGCAAGCACCTCTGAGAGAAAACCTCCCTTGAGTTCCACCTGATGCCAGACAGACCAGTTTCTCCTCATATGAGTCTGGGTCCCCAGAGAGTCTCTGGGAACTGGAGTTCAGAGCAGTCAGGAGCTTGTGTCTCCCTCCTGATTGAAAAAGACAACCATGCCCTCAGTTGCCAGCCCTTTCCATGCCTCTGTACCTCTACACTTTATTTCCACACCTCCTATGAGTCTCAATGTGCTTTTCTCTTCCCTTCTAGTTGTAGAATTTCCACTCAGCCAGCCTTCCTGTGGTTCTGGGTGATGTCCGTTTTGTCTTTTAGTTGTAGTTTTGAAGTGGTTGTGCAAGGTAGGTGCAATTTCAGGTGTTCACCTATCCCACCATCTTGGTTTCTCAAATGTGTATGTCTTGTAGAAGAAAATCTAGTTTAAATAAAATTGAATCATATGCCTGAAGATTTCCTTTTAATGCAGGAAAAAAATAACCATAGGGCTCAATGGAAACTCTTAGAAATTGGCCCTTTAAAAGTTATAGGAAAAAATATTTTATTTTGTAGATGGCACAACTGAGGTCCATAAGGACTGAAGATAGCTGAGGTGAGAATTGCAAGGCGGTTTCCTTTGCCTCTCCAGGGAATCAGAGAGCTAATACTGAATCATTGATAGTAATTAAATCTTAACATCAAAGCAAGATTTGTACAATGGCATATCACCCAGGCATAAAAAAGAACATTTTATCCAAAAAAACAAAGACACTAACTTAGAAGATATATGCACCTCCATGTTCATCACAGCATTATTTATAAAAGCCAAGATATGGAAACAACCTAAGTGTCCATTGATGGATGGATGGTTAAATAAATTGTAGTATACCCACAATGGAATATTAGTTAGCCATCAATAGAACAAAATCTTGCCATTGGATCAACATGGATGGACCTTGAGGGCATTATGTTGTGTGACATAAGTCAGATAAAGACAAATACTGTGTGATCTCTCTTACATGTGGAATCTAAACGCAAAACAAAAGAAAACGAAAACCAAGATTATACATTGGTGGCTACCAGAGGTAGGGGTTTGGGATGGGTTAAATGGGTGAAGTATGCTTAAAGATTAAAAAGAAAAAAAAATGGAAAGAAAAAAAAGAAATGCATTTGAGAAATATCACCTTGGTTGTTGAGTAGAGTCTGTAGAAAAGCCAGGGAGATGAAAGCTACTGCCATGAACAGTCAAAAGAAGGAGTCAAGGACTGATATGTGTGACAACATGGGTGGAGCTTGAGATATAATGTTAAGTGAAATAATCCAGACACAAAAGGCCACATATTGTATGACTCCATTCTGGAAATGTCCAGAATAGGCAGAAACAGAAAGCAGATTAGTGGTTACCGAGGCTGGAGGAGGGTTACTAATGGGAATGGAGCTGGTTTCTGTGGTGATAGGTATTCTGGGATTAGATAGTGGTGATGGTTGCACAATTCTGTGGATGTACTAAACATCGCTGAGTTTACACTTTTAAAGAAGGCATTTTTGAACGCTGATGTATATATAGGTATGTAGATAGATGAAATTAGGTTAAATTTCATCTGTGTGCAGAACAAATCAAAAGAATTTTGCTTAACAGATGATTTCTTAGGCTTTTAATAAGATGTAGCAATTCCCCAAGCTTTTGTAGGAGTAACATTTACAGGTAGCTTCTTCTGATGTTTATGTAACTGATATGATGGATAGTCTAACAAAAACAAAAGAATAGATATCAACCACATCAAGGATTTATGCTTAATAGATTGAGAGGTATAATAATTGAGAGATAAAAATCTTCTGACCCTAAAACATTAGGGAGAAAGAATTGGCCCTGCTTAATTATAATTTGAATTACAAAGGCCTTGGCAAACATTAGCAATTGTGGTCCTCAAAAAAGTAGATTCTCTTTCATTTGTGATAAGTGCTGTTCAACGTAATGGACTTCTGCTGGGGTCTTCCAGAGCATTCCTAGAGTAGTTTATGGCAACTGAAGAAAGTCTTTTATTGTAAGAAAAATTAAATATCTGAAATAAGTAAGCAGATCTTTTGTTATAGCCATATAGTCCTCATCATACATCATGTATGTAAATATTTAAACTGAATTGGGGCAATTTTCAAGCTTTTTTGTTTGTTTAAAGAAAATCAAGCAATATGGTAGGTTTGGCAGATATTGTAGTGCCTACCCTTTATCAATTTCCTCCTTTTTTCTTACAAACGGGACCCTGATTATGTTTGAAAGGGTGTTGTGGGCTGAATCGTGTCCTTTAAAAATTCTCAAGTTGAAGTCCTAATCTCCAATACCTCACAATGTCATTGTGTTTGGAGACAGAATAATTAAAGAGGCAACGAAGGTTAAATGAGGTCACTAGGGTGGGCCCTAGTCCCATATGACTGGTGTCCTTAGAAGAGGAAACGTGAACACAGATACACACAAAGGAAAGACCATGCGAAGACACAGTGAGAAGATGGTCACCTACGAACCAAGGAGAGACTTCAGAATAAACCAATCTTGCAGACACCTTCATCTCAGACTTCTAGCTTCCAGAGCTGTGAGAAAATAAAGTCCAGTTGTGTAAGCCCCCTGGAATGTGGTGCTTTGTTATGGCAGTCCTAGCAAACTAATGTAAGGTGTTAACAAAATGTGTGTGTGTGAGTGTGTGTGTGTGTGTGTTGTGTGTGTTTCAGTTTCTTTGCAACCACAGTGGCCATGCCTCAACATTCTGGTCAAGGAGATACAGAAGTAGAAGTTCCTTGGGGGACCATTTACTACAACTCTCTAGCAGAGGTCAGCATTAGCTACCCTATGCCTTGTGCTATTTGCCATTCCTTTTCTTCCTGCCTGGAATAGAATAGGAATCTGACAATAGAATAGCCAACCCACAACTATGGAGCAACATCCAAGGATGGTTAAATGGAAAGTCGGTGACCTGGGACTTGATGGCATCAGAGAGTCACTATACCAACCCAGAACCATCTAACTTCAGATTCTCTATGTGAGTAAAACAAAACCCTTAATTTGTTTAGCCACTGATTTTTTAAAAATATATATATTTCTTTATTGATTTCAGAGAGGAAGGGAGAAAGAAAGAGAGATAGAAACATCAACGATGGAAGAGAATCATCGATCGGCTGCCTCATACACACCTCGAACTGGGGATCAAGCCCGCAACCCAGGCATGTGCCCTTGGCCAGAATCGAACCTGGGACCCTTCAGTCCACAGGCTGACTCTCTATCCACTGAGCCAAGCCGGCTAGGGCTAGCCACTGATTTTTTTTCCTTTAAAGTTTCCAAATGTTATCGCTGAATGTAATCTCTATATAATAATACCACAGAAATTTAGTATATATCTTATTTAACCTGTTCTATATTAGGATATACTTGAAAGATCGAATGGGAAGCCATACAGAACAGGAAATTTCTTTACTTCCAACCACCTGGTTGAAGCAGGCAATAAAATGTACAGATACACTTAGTATTCGAGAAAATTTCAAAAGAACCATAATTTGGTAACCAGCACATTTAGATATAAAGAGGTCTTCCACTGTGATTACTGAAGTAGGTTGCAGAGTAGAAGCATGGGATTCCTTTCCGTGTAAATTATATGCAGGCTACCCAGGTACCTGGGCTGTAACTTCTTTGCCGGTGTGGTTTGTGGACCAGTTATAGGTCTACATACTGTTACCAATTAGCAAGGAGACAAAGAGCTTGTTGCCTAATGTCAATTCACTACATCACTAAGCACAGTTCAGTTCAGTGCCCCCTCTCCTTCCCGGTGGCAAGACTTGTCGGTAAAGGAAGGAAGCAGTATGTTTGTTTACATTCTGGTGCCATCTCCTTGTCTGGATGCAGGCTGGCACTATGAGTAGCACCAAGACAAACAACTCAGTTAGTATAATCAACTAAATCCTGTGGGAGCTAGGACTGTCCCTAGTCTGTCCTCTGTAACTTTCTAGCCCGTGAGTTCAATTAAAATCCTATTTATATGAGGGGTAGATTGTAATGACTTTGAGCCCCAACTATCTGTATAAGAACTTGGCCACTCTTCTATGAGCCCCTAGAGCAGTGGTTCTCAACTTTCTGGCCCTTTAAATATAGTTCCTCATGTTGTGACCCAACCATAAAATTATTTCCGTTGCTTCTTCATAACTGTAATGTTGCTACTGTTATGAATCGTAATGTGAATATCTGATATGCAGGATGGTCTTAAGCGACCCCTGTGAAAGGGTTGTTCGACTACCAAAGGGGTCTTGACCCACAGGTTGAGAACCACTGCCCTAGAGACTTGTCTCGCATTTGTTTTGGGAAAATTCACCCAACTTCTTTCACTTTGGTCTGCTGGTCAAGTCTTCCCAGCATGGCGGCTGCTGCTGCTGCTGATGTGCTTACTGACAAAAGCAATGTGCTCTGTTGTTTAGGATACATTTGGCTGCGAGCATCAGCCTACCCACTGAGAAATATCATTAGTAATAAAGATACTTAATTTTCTCACATAACGAAGTCTGGAAGAAGGCAATTCTAGGTTTGAAATTGGCTCGACAATTATCTGTAGCTCAGGCTCTTTGCACCTTTCAGCTGTGCCATCCTCTGTGTTGGCCTTTTGTCCTTGTATGAGTCACCTAGTGGCCATAAGGGTCCCGTCACATGTCTAGACATCATGGTTTAAAGCAGGAAGGAGTGAACAGAAGCAGAAAAAGTGGGGCACAGCTGTCACCCCTCCACCACCAAATACACCAGAAGATTTCCTGTTACAGCTCATTGGTCAGAACTGGGTGTCAGGACAGGATGGATACAACTGGCTTAGATGGTTAGGATTCATCCCCTAGGGCTCCGCTCTTTGAAACCTCAAGTTAGATGAGTTCTGTTGTGTACTTCCCAAAAGTCTTTATTTGCCAGGATACTCCCCAAAGCCACCTTTCTAGGAGGGCTAGCCTAGTGCTAACAATGGTAAAGCTGCTCCACCGAGACCCAGGGCTGTACCTGCCCACCACACAGACATTACCACCTGTTCCACTTCGTCCCTTACGGCCAGTCTCAAATACCTTTTCTTTTCTTCTTCAGATTTTGCTCCTTACATTTGTAAGTACACTGTCCAGGTAGTTTTTGCAGAACCAAGAAAAGTGTGTACAACTCTCTACTTCTTGTACAATACCAAACTTTGAAATGGCAATTCTTGTTTCCATACACCTGGCCAAGGTTTCAGAAGTCTTAGGCTCACGTTTCAGTCAGTAATTAGGCACTGATTCTGTCCATGCCCTCCTCCCAGCAGTTTTGGGGGGGAGGTGGGAGGAGACGGAGAGGAAGGGGTAGCTGGTCTCCAGGCGTTGGCCTAGGAATGGGATCTCAACCCTGAGAGGGTGGTTATTTCCTCCTCATCACCTACATAGTAATCCTTGTATAATACAAAGGAGTGTATGATGCACTTAAAAACAATTGATACAATTCTATGAAATGCAGTGTGTGTGTGTGTGTGTGTGTGTGTGTGTATCAGTATAAGCTGGAAGATTTTACAGAAAAAGTAGAGCTAGAACTATGGTTTCAGTTAGTATAGAGCAAAAAAGGGGTAGGCATTTCTGGGGGAGGGGTGTTTAATATTAATATGGTTCCCGGTAGGTACAAACAGGACACATGGATAGGCAGGTAGGTAAGGGCTGGTCAGTGGTAGGAATATAAATCCATGACTACTCTGTCTCTATTATTCTAAGATTATTGCTATTATTCTATTACTAGGGGCCTGATGCACAAAAATTTGTCCACTCGGGGGGTCCCTCAGCCCAGCCTGTGCCCTCTCACAGTCTGGGACCCCTCAGGGCATGTCTACCTGCTGGCATGCCTGGCCAGCCTGGGTAAAGGTGCTGAGGGCCATTTTCAGGCTGCCCACAGCTCCCATTGACCCAAGGTCCCAGAGAAGCTGGCTGGAATCAGGTTTCTGGGGTTTATTTATTTTCTATAATTGAAACTTTGTTGCCTTGAGTGGAGGACTAGGCAGGCAATGAAGCCTCCTGTTTGCTTCAGCTCTGTGGTTTCTATAATTGAAACATTGTTGCCTTGAGCAGAGGCCCAGCCAGCCTAGGCAGGCAGTTGCAACAGAAGCCTCCTGTTTGCTCCAGCTCTGTGGCTGCCAGCCTCCATCTTGGCTGGGTTAATTTGTATACAGCCACTCTGATTGGTTGGGGGTGTGGCTTGGATGGTGGGTGTGGCTTATATGTCTCATATTGATGGTTAATTTGCATATTACTCTTTTATTAGATTAGATTACTCTCTCTTCTATTTATTGGGGTACTCGTGGTTATTATGGTGGGCTTCTTAGGACTAACTCAAGCTATACACATTTAGCCATTTCTTTTCTTCCTACATGAAAGCTTGATCTTGACCTAGCTCCTTCTAAAACAACAATTCTGAATTCAAATGAGTAGCAATCAGAAGTTTTGCGAGATCTGCATTCTTTCACATTATTCTTCACACCAGTAAAAGAAAATGGGGATAGAACCTGAACTCTCTTAACTTTCTTCAACTGATATAAGTGCCTCATATAAACAGGGAGGTTTTAGCACCTTCTGGTCTTCTCCATGCACATATCCTATATAATAAAAGGGTAATATGCAAATTGACTCTAACAGAACCACTGGGAATGATGGTCACTATGACACACACTGACCACCAGGAGGCAGATGCTCAATGCAGGAGAAGCCCCTGGTGGTCACTGCACTCCCATAAGGGGAGCTCTGCTCAGCCACAAGCCAAGCTGACGGCTGCCAGTACAGCGGTGGAGATGGAAGCCTCTCCTGCCTCCTCAGCAGCACTAAGGATGTCTGACTGCAGCTTAGGCCTGCTCCCTGCTCCGCTGGCAAGTGGACATCCTCCGAGGGCTCCCTGGCTGCCAGTATAGGCCCAATCCCCCGGGGAACAGGCCTATGCCAGCAGGCGGACATCCCCTGAGGGTTCCCAGACTGTGAGAGGGCACAGGCCGGGCTGAGGGACCCACCAAGTGCACAAATTTTTGTGTACTGGGTCTCTAGTTCTGAATATAATCTAAATGTACTAAAAGTATTATTGTATTTACTTAGCACCAGTTATGCATCTCTTCCTTTTCATTTAGAGAATAAAAATATGTTAATTATTATATGCATGAGAGCCAGTTTTCCATCTTTTTATTCTCTTTGTCAAGCACATTTGACAATATGCATAGAGACATGCAATCCTTATCTTTGGATGAAAGGCAGTTTCTGGCTTCTACTGGCTAGAGGAAATTTGGAAAATTGGATTTCATTGTCAGCAAAACTGAATGTTCCTGAAAACATTTGAAGAACCAGCGAGGGTGGGTTGGGGGTGGATTCAGACAAATGGGACAGGATATATGGATCCTGAAAGAGGGCGTGAGAAATGTTCCTCATTCACACAAGACCAAATGTGTATTTACTGAAAACAACACATGGAGAGGATGGGGAGCTAGGACTTGCTTTGTTAAGTGAAATCTTGCGAAATATTGTAATTGGAGATCCACCTGGTGTATTCAAAGCAGATTATAAAGCCTGTTGAGCAGATTGATTTCTCCCCTCTGGAGATCAGTTAGTTTGTATCTATGAACATAGTTGCGTTGGCTCAATGGTACCCAAATCAAACCACAGTGTGGTCTCACCTGTGATGTTTTTCTATCTCTCTCTCTCTCTCTCTCTCTCTCTCTCTCTCTCTCTCTCACACACACACACACACACACACACACACACACACACAGTTTTAATGGGTTTTTTTTGGTAGGTTGAATAATAGCCCCAAATATATTCATACTAGAGGCCTGGTGCACAAAATTTGTACACAGAAAGATCTCTAGGCCTGGCAGGCAATCAGGACCAAACTGTGGGGTGACCTGTGGGTTGGTCAGGGGGCTCCTGCTGGCACCTGCATTGGCCAGCCTGTTGAAACCTGCTTGCCAGCTCAACCCACAGGTCACCCCACAGTTTGGTCCTGATTATGTTCATAGATACAAACTAACTGATCTCCAGAGGGGAGAAATCAATCTGCTCAACAGGCCAGTCACCTCCCTTAGCTGGCCTGGGGCCTGTGAGCTGGGGGCAGCTCCTGCATTGAGTGTCTACCCCCTGGTGGTCAGTGCACATCATAGCAACCTGTTGTTCCACTGATTGTACTGCAGTTTAGGTCGATTTGCATTTTACGCTTTTATTATATAGGATTCTAATTCCTGACATCCTTGAGTGTCACCTTATATAGCAAAAGAAACTTTGCAGATGTGATTAATTAAAAGGTCTTGAGATACAGAGATTAAACTGAATTATCCAGATGAGCCCTAAATGCAAATGTTCTTCTAAGAAGGAAGCAGAGGGAGATTTGATACACACTGAAGGCAGTGTGACCATGGAGGCAGAGATTGTAATGATGCAGCTACAAGCCAAGGAGTGCTGGCAGCTACCAGAACCTGGAAGAGGCAAAGATTAGATTCACCCTGAGAGCATCTGAAGGGAGCTCAGGCCTGCTCACACCTTGATTTTGGTCCAGTAAAACAGATTTTGGAGTTCTTGCTCCAGAACTGTGGGAGAGTAAATTCCTGTTGTGTTAAGCCACCAAGTTTGCAGTGATTTGTCACAAGAGCAAAAGGAAATGAATACAGGTGTATAGTAAAGTGACGTCTGAGATATCAGATTTAACATAAAAATCCTATATCTATACACTGACCCCTGTAAATCAGCTCAGAATGTACCACATTGGAGAACACTATAACAAGTTGTCCCCAGCACTTGGAGCAGTGCCATTTCTCCTGCTGAAATGCCAGATGAAGTATCTGCCACGTATTTAGGGGCTATGCTGTAGGAAATTATTGATCTCTAAACATTAGATTCCTCCCCAAAGTACCTGGGAACCAAGTCCCACTGCAGAAACTGCAGCTTCCTAGATCCCCTCTCCCTCTCAATCCAGTCAGGTGCTCTTTGCCTGGAACAACGGGCAAAACTGCTCATGGATTCAAATTGACTTTCTTCCTCTCCCAAGTCAGGAGGGTTGAATTTACTTAGGATAAGAATAGCTGACTCGTACCTAGGCTCAGTACCTGCCAGATGCTTTTCTGATTGCTTATATTCATCATTTAAAGCCAGAAGCTGAGGTGCAGAGAGGTCGATAGCTTGATTAAGGTGTGTTTTTCTTGTATATGTAGGAAAAAAAGTTAAACAACCTTCCAAGAAAAAAATGAAAGGTACCTGAAAACCCCAACTTCCTGTCCCATAAAGCGTCCTTGGGGGGCTGCTAATAGAGATGTGGGACCCAATTTCAGAACCTGAGATGAAAGTGCCTCTCTAGCAGGGATACCCCGCTGGTCTCAAGTGGCCTTCCCCATCGACTTTCCATTCAGCTTGAAGTAAAAATAATGACTTTCAATCCTTTCTCTCCTTTTGTTGTGGACCAACATTTGCGAGAATAAGACCAGTGACTCCAATTAGGTCTTAAGCAGCAAGCGAGGATTTATTGAGTGAGCTGGCCAGCTGACTGCAGCGCCAGCCCCCACTGAAGCGAGGACGGACACTGCAGCCGAGACCAGACGCAGAAGTATTCACAAAAACCACAAACAGGTGACACATAAAGTTTGTTGCTCTATTTCTCACAGACTCATAAGTTTTGGCTGGAGCATGACTACTTCCTTACCTCTAGCAGTAGCAGTAAGTCCTACTGAGCTGCAAACAAGCTGGAGCAAGTTGACCTTTACACTTTGCTTTTAACTTGAAGATATTCTGTTTTTCTAAACATCTACTTTCAAGCTCAGTCCGAGGCCGTTAAATTAATACAGACTTGATTCACTTAGGTTCTTGTTCCAGCCACCTCTGTGGCTATCAAGGCTAATTGATTCTGGCCTCCCTTTACTTTGAGCTCATTTCTTCAAATTGCCTATTTTAATTTGCCTTTCATATCCTGCATTTGAAATCATTTCTCCCCATTTCTAACCACAGAACATTTTCTTGGGTTCAGTAGCAGTGCTGCAGTTCTGCACATCGTTTGCTAACCCCTGTCCAAGAAGAGCCATGCAGTTAAGCACTTGGCGATAGCCCAGGGTGTCCACAAAGCTTTGCCTCTCCCAGTGAAGTGCCAGACCCCAGCACCCCTGGGCTTCTTCAGCACCTCTGAGTGACCGTGTGGTGACCCTTACTGTTGATAGCCTCCCTGAGATTCAGAGAGATGGAGAGAACTGGCGGGGGCAGCCGATTTGGTCACGAGGCATACAGGGTAGGTCCAGGAATGATTCTGTAGTTTTTAAATCACCTGCATCATTACTGCACACCCCGCTTGGGTCACCAATTGTTTTACAAACTGAGACTTCTTCTTCTGGCTTTTAAAAAAATATTTATTTTTATTCATTTCTGAGTGGAAGGGAGAGGGAGAGAGAGAAAGCAACATCAATGAGGAGAGAGAATCATTGATCGGCTGTCTTGTGCACACCCCACACCTGGGATCCAGCCTGCAACCCAGGTATGTGCCCTGACCAGGAATCGAATCATGGCTTCCTGGTTCATAGGTCGATGCTCAACCACTGAGCAACACTGGCCGGGCTTCTAATGGCTTTTTATCCAGTCCCCCTGGCAGTCGAAAGCAGTACTGTCTCTCTTTACCACCCCTTTTCTGAGAGGTTTCTCCCTTTCTGCCATAACAGGAAGCTAGCCTTCTCCTGGGACACAGAATCCCCTGCAGCTCCATTGGGTTTTCCCCACTCCCCACATGCCTTGGTTTGGGGAGGAAGGTGTGGTTCCTGATTCCCTTCCCATCTCCTGATTGGACCCATCCCATCTCCTGACTCCTCCAGGTGTTGGCCGCTGACAGCTCACAACTGCTCCTTTCTGAGAATTGCCCTACGTCCCTGGGTCCCAAAGTGTGGTTTCTGGGCCGGCAGCCTCAGCACCACCTGCTCATTCGCTAAAAATTCAAAATCTCGGGCCCCACTCCTGACCTGCTGGGCCATCCGGTTGTCACTTGTTGTGTTGGCCACTCTGGGCAAGTCATGGGAGGGGTTACACCCCTTTACTGACCCTTTTGCACATGGATCCCTGCCTTGGACTCTGCTTCTAGAGACCCTGACCTAAAGCAATGGGACTTTCACCTTCTGGCAAAACCCCTGCTCCTTTGAGGTGCGTGCCATTCACCGTACCATCTTCTCTCTGACCCTGTTATGCTGTGGTAATGCCTGTGTTAAACTAGCTGGACCTAGTGGGAGGCACTCAGGAAATCCCTTCATCGTTTCTCTACAAACTGACTTTAAACGCCCGCAGCTGCATTCCCCTGGCCCTCCCCTGGTGGTATCGCAGACTCCCAGAGCTTTTCTGGTCACTTGTGGTTAACGGGGCAGTCTCATGGAGGGAGGAGGGAGGGAAGGTGGTATGAAAAAGTCCCATCAATATTTACATCTC
Source organism: Murina feae (assembly GCA_004026665.1). Lineage (NCBI taxonomy): Eukaryota > Metazoa > Chordata > Mammalia > Chiroptera > Vespertilionidae > Murina > Murina feae. The sequence continues at coordinate 7,445 of PVJC01018880.1, read as the reverse complement.
TTTCCATTCCAAGCTTGCTCTCCTCCGTCCTGGGATTGGTCTGAGCTTCTGCAGGAGGGCATCACGGAGAAGAAGAGATCCGTTCTGGTCCTTTAGGGCCTCTCCTGGCTGTCTCCGGCTCATGAGGGCATGGACAGGAGGCTTAGAGAAGATTTCTGAACCTCAGACCCATCAGTGCCATTTTAGCGGTGTAGTTCTTTGTTGTGGGGGCTGTTCTGTGCATGAGAGTATGCTCAGCAATGTCCCTGGGGAGAGAGGCCCAATTGCTTTGGGTTGAGAAACCCTGGATCAGAAAGCTATGGGCTGGTCTCTGCTTCTAGAGGCCACACACAGTGCCTTGCCATGTGGCCCTCGCCATTCCCAACATGGCTGTCTGCTTCCTTCCAGAGTACCGAGAACACATCTCACACCATTAGCCGCCTTTTAAAGAATTTACCTGATCAGGTTGGGCTCACCCAGGATGATCGTCCCTTTGATGAAGTCAACAGATCCCAGGGGACTGTAAACACATCTTCATTACAAACCCCTTTTGTAATATAATGTAATATAGTCATGGGAGGGATATCTCATTATACCCACATGTCTCACCCACACTCAAAGGAAGATTATACAGGGTATGTGCCATTGGGGGTGGGGGGTGTCCATCTTGGAATTCTGACGATTGCAAGCCTTGTAGAGCTACTGGGCCAAGAGAATCCCCTCTTTTGACTTGAGGGTAGTGACCATGAACCTCCTTTCTTTCCTGAAAAGGTGAGGGGAAATCCCATGATGCTATTCCCCAGAAGGACAACTTTCTTTAAATAATGTCTCAATGACAAATGTGTTCTTCTTTCTTTTATGGCCTAGAGGTGGATAGTAGATGAAGTACTTCTTTTTCCTTGCCTCTTAGCAAGTACTAGATAGAGGTGTCTGCTACCACCTTTTTTTGAATATGTGAACATTTGTAACCCATTATCTTTGGACCAGGATCTCCACTGAGACTCTGGGAACAACAGGAAATACCATCTAACATCCTGTTAAATGATCACCTTCTGACCTCCTGGTCATGACACTTGTCAAAACCTGTGCCATCTGGCTCACAGTCTCCCTCTCCTCTCCAGTTACTTTCTGGTGAATTGAGTCCTACAGGTAGGTAAATGGTTGCCTCCACAACTTCACAGCCTCCAAACCCAGTGGGCTCTTGGCACTGCCTGAACTCTTCGTCCCTGATTCTCTGGTCTGTTCACTTCCTCACTGCCCACAGTGGCTGTTCCAGGCCTTCACGGTCCTCACACCTCCAAGGTCCCCTTCCTTACACAGCCCTTGAGTGTCTAATAATGTATGCGAGGCCATACAGTCCAGTGCTGGGGATTCAAAGATGTATGAAACCAGTCCCTTCCCTGAAGGATCTCACAGGCCAGTGGAGAAGACTGATACATGAAGAGCTAATTGCAACACAAGACGGAAAGGGCAGTGGCCAGGATCTACGCACAGGACATATCTGAACTTAGGGAATCTTTTTCAGTGGGTTTTAGTTGATTCTGTTTTGCTCAAAACTTTTTTCTTAATCTGATTGCCCAGTTTTGAATGACTCTTCTCAAAGAACGATCAGTTCCTATTATTCTCAATAAGACTAGTTTTTCTAGAGCCAGCAGGGAACCTGGTAATTTGGGGTTTTTTTGTTTGTTTGTTTTTATATGCGATCATTGGAGAATTATGGAAGATTTCTAGGGGGGTGATTTCTGGGCTGTGTTCACAGTTGAAGAGGATTGGGTGAAATGATGTGTTTTATTGCTACACGAGACCGTTTTACCTCAGCGTGCGTATGCACAGCCCTGAGCCCTTGTAAATCCTATGGTAGAGCTGAGACAGTTCTTCCACAGCAAACAATGGTTTCCAAGGTCTTGATGGCTTCCATGTGACTTCTGACTTGTGCTCCGTTTGGCAATCCAATCCTGTGGTCTATGTATGAGACCTCTCACAGATCCCTTCAGGTCCTCTCACTCTGCACAGCCTGATTTCAGATGCAAGCTGACAGTAGCTCACCTGCTCATGCACACACCACTCATTGCCAGCCCTGGGATTCCTTGTTGATATCACCAACAGAAGGTGAGACACAGCGAAACACCTTTCCCTTTTTCGCTCCACGCTGAGATACAGTTGATGTGACATGTCGGGGCCAAAGTCCTGCAATCAAGAGCAGTTAGTGGTGGCCAGTTCCATATGCAGCCTTATTCTCCTTCCTTCCCTGCCCTTCCCTTTCCTCAGCCCCTGCTCTGGAGGGTTGTGCCTCCTAGTAAAATAGCATCACACAGCCGTAGGCTCTGCTTGCTGAGGAGCCCAGACCAAGAAAGTGTGCACGTTTAGTTCGGAACTGGTGAAACGAATGGGCTCTGAGGTCAGAGAAACGAGGCTTCAATCCTAACGAGGTAGTTACTTAACCTCTTCATGCCTCAGTGTGATGGTCTGTGAGGATTGGAATCATGCCTGCTGCAGGGTGTTGTGATAAGTATGACATGAGATTTATGCAGCACCAGACACATCACACTCACACAACTGTCAGCTATTGTTACTCTTTTGTACCCATGCCAAACTGGAGCAGAGTCAGTGGCCCTGAATGTGAAGATGGAGATGATGGTGCCTTCATTTAAGCAGCACTTGCACCTTTTCCGAGGGCCTCATGTTATGACATTCAGTCTTTCTCAACCCTGTGAGTTGGAGAGACAATGAACCTTGACTGAGCACCTGCTTCTGGACACCTTTGTCTGTAGGGACAGTTTGATGAGAAGATTGGCAAGGTCAAAAATCTGACTTACACATGCAGCCGCTCTCCTGGGTGACACAGGGGGAAGGGGCAGACCCAGGGACCCCAGGCTTCCTCGTGGCTCCTCCCTCTTGTTGATTTCTATTGCTCACCATTCTTGGGGGTCGCAAATGGTGCCCAACATACTGAGCTGCCCACGAAGGTCATCTGATCAGGACATGGTAGCATTGCTCTCAGAACTCCCTCAAAGAGGGAGGAGAAATTTCTAGTTGTACCTCTGCTTAAAGATAGAGAACTTAAATTAGGAAAAGAAATCATTTTACAAAGGGTTCATGGAAGGTCTCTGGCTTCCATTCTTAAGTGGAGCTAAGTAACGAGAACTCCTGGGAGGCATAAAAGGGAAATTCCTGTAGTGTTGATTTGTTCGGGTTTGGCATGTCCCTGCTTTTGGAATTTCCCCAATGTCAACTTTTAAGTCATTTTCTATTTGAAGAATTCTGTCATTGCACACGTTTGGCTTCTCCAACTGGTGCTTTCCTCAGACGAGACAGTCAGTAAGATATAACTAAAGAAAATAAACACTTGACCAGAATTACTATAATGTGCTTGTAATGAAAGAGCAGGTTTTAAAAATAGTGCATATTACAACTCAAGTTTCCTAAAGTAGCTTTTCTGAGATAACAAAGCATCATTTGCAGAGTAGTGACTGGAGATACATTGACTGGCTCTGGTTCATTTTTTTTTTTTTTTAATGTGGAATAATTCTAGATACTTCAAAGCCTAATTTGCTTCACTTAGTGTAATTGTCCGTTAGATGGATGGAAAATAGCATGGTAGTAATTTTAATTTATTTTGCTTGATATAGTCAAAATTCATGCAGTGGATAAAAAAGAAGGTCAGACTATGATCTGACAACTTTTTATTTTTCATATTTTGCTATAATTACCAACATTGAGCAAAGAGCCCAACTAAATTAAAAATAAAATACATGGTTGACATTTCTTCTCATAGAAAGAAAAATGTGAAGTCCAGTATAATTACAGAGAATAATAATAATTTAAAAAAAGGACATACTCGTTTGGTTAATTTCCGTATTTTCTCTGAGGAAATAACACATATGATGAAAACCTTTACAAATAGGTTTAAGTTGACTCTGTTTCAGTCAAAGCTATTTTCTTCAATCTGATTGCCCAGTTTTGAAGTACTCTTCTCAGAGACCAATCAGCTCATATTATTCTCAACAGGACTGCTTTTCCTAATGCCAGCAGGGAACCTGGCAGCTTTTTGTTTTGTTCCGTAGGTAACAAGTGCCTTCCTTCTGTTCAAAATGGCTCTCAGAGTTGCGCGAGGGGATTGGTGGCCCATCAGCCTGCTATTAATAAAATAAGCTCAGTGGTCGAACATCGACCTTTGACCCAGGAGATCACGGTGCCATTCCTGGTCAGGCCACATGCCCAGGTTGCAGGCTCGATCCCCAGTGGGGGGTGTGCAGTAGGCAGCTGATCGATGATTCTCTCTCATCATTGATATTTCAATTTCTCTCTCCCTCTCCTTTCCTCTATGATAATTTAAAAATATATTAAAAGATAATAAGCTCAGCCCTAACTGGTTTGGCTCAGTGGATAGAGCATCGGCCTGCGGATGCAAGCGTTCCAGGTTCAATTCTGGTCAAGGACCTGTATCTTGGTTGCAGGCACATCTCCAGTAGGAGCTGTGCAGGAGGCAGCTGATCGATGTTTCTCTCTCATCGATGTTTCTGACTCTCTATCCTTCTCCCTTCCTCTCTGTAAAAAAATCAATAAAATATTCTAAGAAAATAAGCTCAGAATTGTTTATGGTAAGAACGGATCTCGCAAAACCCATTATACTATGTGGCCCAGATGCTTGAGAACTTGTTTCTCTCTGAAAGAGAATTGTCTTAGATGCTGGGAAGTACCTATCTGGGCAGCTTCAGTCCTCTCAGAATCTGGGGCTGTAGTTGAGTTAGGACTGACATGCAGACAAAAAAGGCCCCCACCTCTGACCTGAGGAGTGTGTACATATGTGATAAAAATCAGGCCTTTCATCTGCAAAATGGAGGCAATGCTGTCTGCTTCTTTAGGGTTTTGAGGGGGGTTTAAATGAGGCATTTTTTTTTTTTTAAAAAGGTGCTTTCACATATTTTTCAGATGAGAGTGGCAGAAAAAATGAGACTTGATCAAATGGGGATTATGTTAGTGGTCTCTGCGCTCTGTACATATTTATGCAGTGCCTTGCCTTTCTTTAAAACAGGGATAATGATGTTGACCTACTTCAAAAGGCTGATGAGAAGAGCAGCTAATTACTGTTGGTAAAACACTTTGAAAACATTAAGTGCTATCTATGAAAATGCTAAATAATAATTTCCTAATGCTGCTGAAAGGATTAATTAGGGAATGTTTGCTCGAACCTTGAGCCTCTAATGAAAGGTGTGTTTCTACTGTTGCTATTTTTGTGTTAACTATTATTTTGTGCTATAATTTAGGGGATAGCAAGTGTCACGTTTGTCTGGTTTTTAACTGTTTCCAGATGGAATTTTGATAATCTTTTGAGAGATCAAGTGGATTTCATGTTAAGCATCCTGTCCAATGTCATCAAACTAGACTGACCTTTGCTTGTTTCATGCTGTCACTCATAGCTTTCGAGAAGTCCTCTTCAAGCTTCTTTTGCATGGTCTGCTTGATAGTTGGTGATACATTTAGAATTCTCGAATTCCTCCTCTAGTTTGCTGACCACTTTATTCACCAATTATTAAAAAAATTAAGAAGATCTTGAAAATAATTTAATCTTCCTTTAAAAACATTACTAAGAATTAGAATTTGCTTAAAAATAAAAGTCATCACTTCTATTTTCCATGCTTAAATGCATAGATATGCAGGCTAATGCTCCTGGTTTATTTTCTTAATTTTCTTGGTGGCAAAACCAAGAATATTCTGCTGCCTCTAGAATATCTTTGTCCTAAAAGGGAATCTAATGAAATTGTCACTTCTTTCTAAGGCATATAATTGCTCCAAATCATTTTGCAGTTGTTCAATATATGGTGAGTAATAGCTGTGTCAGTTGAAAAAACCTAGATGATTTCAGAAGGTAAAGAATTCATTTAAAGCAGGGCTGGGGGACATCTGGATAAGGCCCACGAAATCATTTGGTCTGGCCCTGCCAAGGCATTAGGGATGAGTTGATTAACTATCTGGCCACATATAGCTGGCTAATTTTTAAGTTGATAATTTTGTATGGCCCATGAATGATGTAATAAATATCCAAATGGTCCTTGGCAGGAAAAAGGTTCCCCATCCCTGACAAAGGATATTGGACAGATCACAGAATCTGTTGGGAATCTGCAGGCCATGAAGGCTGCCCAAATCGTGCTACTGAGTACCTCCTCTGGACACCAGATACTACTGCGTGCACTGCTCACACCGCTGGCATTGGTGCCACCGTGGCTGGTACCACAACTGCTGTCATTGTCACCTCTGGAAATCATGTTGCTGCTGCCACACCTATCTCTACAGTACATTTGGGCAGGACTTTCTCTTTTAATTAAATTCTGAAGGGGATGCATCTAATAAATGGGGTCACAGGAAGGCTGAGAAACCCAAACACTGGAAAGAAGTTCAGGTGCTGGATGGCTAGAAAGAATGACAAATGTCCCATGCACAACAAAATAGAACTATGGCCTAGAAATATGTGCAGTTGATTCCTCCTACTTCCTCCTGGGATAAGTGTTTGTCAACCTTCCTAATGCCTCGACCCTTTAATACAGTTCCTCATGTTGTAGTGACCCCCAACCATAAAATTTTTGTTGCTACTTCATAACTGTAATGTTGCTACTGTTATGAATTGTAATGTAAATATCTGATATGCAGGATGTATTTAGGTGACCCCTGTGAAAGGGTCATTCGACCCCCAAAGGGGTCATGACCCACAGGTTGAGAACCACTGGTTTAGATGTTTTACATTGTAAAGATTTCTCTTCTTTACTTTTTCTGCTTACAAGAATTAAATTCTGATTGAGATTTTAAAAATTCCATTATGAATCTCAATGCTTTCTAATGAACATACTCACAGATTTTTTCCCCCTACACAATTTTTATAAAAGATTTATTTTAATAGAGCATTATTTAGAAAACTAGAGACCCCATACACAAAGTTCATGCACAAGGGTAGGGGGAGCCCTCAGCCTGGCCTGTGCCCTCTTGCACTCTGGGAGCCCTCTGGGGATGTCTGACTGATGGCTTAGGCCCGCTCCCCAGGGGAGCCATCAGTCAGACATCCTTAGCACTGCTGTAGAGGCAGGAGAGGCCCTTGCCACCGCCACTGTGCTCACCAGCCGTGAGCCTGGCTTGTGGCTCAGTGACACTCCTTCATGGGAGTGCACTGACCACTAGGGGGCAGCTCCTGCAGTGAGCATCTGCCCCCTGGCGCTCAGTTCGTGTCATAGTGACTTGTTCCACCATTCAGTCAATTTGCATATTAGCCTTTTATTATCTTCTATAATAAAAGCGAAACATGCAAATATGACCGTTACCACCAGCCAATCAGAGCGGCTGTATGCAAATTAACCCAGCCAAGATGGAGGCCAACAGCCAATCAGAGCGGCTATATGCAAATTAACCCAGCCAAGATGGAGGCCAACAGCCATGGAACTTGAGCAAACCAAAGGGTTCTGTTGCAACTGCCTGCC
>PVJC01018879.1:0-30845 GCA_004026665.1 Murina feae | reverse complement strand
CCTTTGGAATGTAAGCAGCCCAGCCATTATGGCCATGCACCCATTCCATTCAGGGGCTATGTTTTCTCCCTGGGGGTCCTGGTAGGGAGTAAGGAGTACTAAGCCGTTTCCTTCTTCCTTTCTCTCTGTTCTGTCACTCCTCTCTTCCTTAGCATAATTTGGTCAAGATTATCAGGATTATAGAAAACTAGGCTGGCAGCATAACCCTTCCTGTGAAAGGAGGGTGAAAGCTGCATACCTTCTTGGAATAGGTATTCCAAGTATTACAGTATTATTAACTATATTCCCTATGCTGTACTTTATATCCCTGTGACTATTTTGTAACTGCCAATCTGTACTTCTCAATCTTTTTACCTTTTTAGGTGACTGTTTTAAGGAAGGGCAGTGTTTGGGGGAGTGTTGGCTATACACTCTAGTCCTCCACCTCAGCCATCTCCACCTCAAGTGGATGAAGAACAAAACCCTCTTGTGCTTCTCTTAAGAAAAGTAGTTGGATTAAAAATAGACCTGGACAGGGACAAGTGCTCTTGAATGTCCCTGGGCTCCTTGGGTACTTATGAGGGGATAGGTAACAAAAATGATTCTGTCATACCAGAAATTTCTCTTTTATCAGAGATATGACTAAGAGCGGAGGCCTTGGTTAACTGTGATAAGAATACAGGAAAAGAGGTTCTTGGAGGGGAACAAACAAGTATTTTGAGGGGCAGAGAGGAAATACTGTGATTTTTTTTTTTTATAGATTGTAATGTCACCCATACATTTGTAAAGATGGGCATGTGCAGGTATTTTTCCTGCTGGGTATAAATTTAGTGCTGATGGAACAGAAGAAGAGTACAAATGGTGTTGAAAGAAGAGGGGATAGAATCAGGCCTGGCAGCAGCAGTTGCCATTACAGATGCAGGGTGGGCCTGGTTCTGCTGCCTTGCAGGCACTTATGAAGGTGGTGGTGATGGAGGAAGCATATGGGTGCTTCTCTGAGCAGGAAAGTGCTGGAGAGGTGGGAAGAGGTATTGGAGATCCTTTGGGAGCCTCAGAGCAAGTGCAAAATTCTATGTAGAGGATCACAGCAATTTTCACCTCCACTCCACCTCCTCACCCATTCCTTCACTTTATACCCACTACTAGATCCTATGCAGGAGCAGTGCCTTCAAATTCCTATTTCCAATTTCACAATGTAGCACCTATCAATGAACACTTCCACTAGCAAAAGCAGGATCAGAAGAAGTGGCTTGAATAAGAGCACTTCCTATAGGAGCATTTGCAGCTACTATACAGGCAAGTTTGGAAGATATGGAAAAAGCTCCCATGGTAGGCAAGAAGAGGCAGCAGCCTTGGTGGCAGGAGCAACAAAGGCATTAGCATTCTTCAAGATCCCTTAGGAATGAAAGAATTATTCCTGGCAAAGACCAAAGGACTGGAATGGTAAAAGTGGTAAAAAGAAAAGTATTTATAGAATAAATCCATGCTTCAAATCAAGGGGATGCCTGATCTTGGGCAGGAGCTTGATCTTCTGATGGGCCAGTCTTTGATTTCAGAAATGTACGAAAGGACTAAGGAAATCTGAAATAATTTACTGAGTATGTCTGTGATTATACATACAACTATAAATGTAGGTTAATTTCATTGTAGAAATTATAAAACAGAAAGAAAAACAAAATTTAACCATAACCCTACCACTAGAGGTATCACTGTTTATATTTTTATGTATTTAATTCCATATTCTTCACTTCACCTCCTTACCCATTCCTTCATTTACACAAGCTACTAAGATCCTATGCAGAAGCAATGCCTTTATACAGAGATAGGCATAATTTTTTTAAAACATACATAATGTTTTATAGCCTCACTTTAAAAGATATTTTTACTGATTTCAGAGAGGGAGAGAGAGAGAAACATCAACGATGAAGGATACTCATTCATTGGCTGCTTCCTACACTCCCCACACTGGAGATCAAGCCTGCAACCTAGGCATATGTATGCCCTGCTGGGAAATCTAACTGTGATCTTCTAGTTCATAGTTTGGCGCTCAACCATTGAGCCATGCCAGCGGGCATATAGCCTTATTACTATTAATATGTTTAATCCTCACCCCAGGCTATTTTTCCATTGATTTTTAGAGAGTGGAAGAGAGAGGAAAAGACAGAAATATTGATGTGAGAGAAACACATTGATTGGTTGCCTCCTGCATGAGCCCCAACCAGGGTCAGGGCCGAGGAGGAGCCTTCAACCAAGGTACATGCTCTGGACAACAATCAAACCTGGGGCCCTTCAGTCTGCAGGCGGACACTCTATGCATTGAGCCAAACTGGCTAGGGCTAGCTTTATTTTTTTGTTTTGTTAAAAAATATAACATGAAATCTACCCTCTTAACAAAATGTTAACTGTGAAATTTACATTGTTAACTATAAGCTAAGGTGACCAGACCCTGCTTTTGTTTTAAAACAAAAACACCATGTCCCGCGGTGTTTTAAAAAAGTCCTGATTACTCTTTGTAATATTTTAAGTAATAATAAAAAAAAGAAAGAACACCCCCCCCCCATCATTGGTGTACCACTTTAAATAAGGGCATACATATGCCCAGGTTGCAGGCTTGATCCCCAGTGTGGGGAGTGTAGGAAGCATAGCATAATGTTCTCCTCCCGTAGTTTTCTTGTCAGCCCGGCCTCCGTAGACCTCCCGAGATCCCGCGAGATTTGACTTCCTCCCGGAAAAGTCGTAACACAACGCTGGCAAACACTTCAGTCCCGATCCCACTATCCTCTGAGTTACCCCAGTTGCTCAGTGCACCCCAGCCTGTCCTCCTCTTATATCTGGATCTGGATCTCAGCTCATTCTCCCCCTGCTCCAGTATTTGGACCGGTACAAATACCGGAAGCCAAAAAGCATACCCTGCGGGCTCCAACTATACCTTCTATCTTTCTAGGAAACCTCACACGCCACACACACCCTTGTTTATCTAGTATAATTGAAATTTTATACCTAAGCTTTCTTTTTTAATAAATTCATTTTTTTTCTTTCATACTTGAGTGTCCCAGGTGCTGGAGGTCTCTCATCCCAGACTCTTCTGTAAGAAGTCTGGCTCATGCCACCGATCAAGCAAACCCCAATCCTTGTCAATGCTCTACCTTCCTCACCTCCTCCTCCCTCGGCATCAGAGTGCAATGGTGCCTTCCTCCCAGGAACCTGTGGCCAAGTGTCTGGGACCAGGCTCCCAACCAGATGCTGTGCAGGGCAGGACCACTAGAGGTCAGAATGGAGGAGGGAAATACGCATGCACGGGTTGCAAAATCTATTGCCTTCCAGGAGTCTAACGGCCCAAATGCCCTGGGATAAGTGACCTGGGCCTCTGGATTAGAACCCTTGGGCCGCAACCCCATTTCTGCCAAAGTCCAATGCAGAAGCTACAGGTATGCACTTTTTCATTGCCCATCCTTGGGGGCCAGTTCTTTCCCCTGTCGGCAGTTTCCCTTCAACCAAGCCCAGGCATTAGGAGGTGTCCTCTTTAAAAAAAAAATTAGGCTGGGGGAAGGGCAGGGAAAAAAAGAGATATATGTACTAATCTTCGTAATACTTTATGTAATAAAAAAATGAAAAAAAATTATTAATTTCAGAGAGGGAGGGAAAGGAAGAGAGAAAAACATCAATGATGAGAAAGAATCATTGATCTGCTGCCTCTGCACACCCCTTACTGGGGATCGAGCCCACAACCCGGCATGTGCTCTTGATCCGGACCCCTCAGTCCGCAGGCAACGCGCTCTATCCACTGAGCAAAACCAGCTAGGGCTGTCCTCTTGTTTTGAACACCACAGAGAATGCCTGTAGGCCAGCGCCAAACCAGGTCTGGGTGTGTGTGGCGTGTGAGGTTTCCTAGAAAGATAAAAGGTATAGTCGGAGCCCGCAGGGTATGCTTTTTGGCTTCCGGTATTTGTACCGGTCCAAATACTGGAGCAGGGGGAGGATGGGCTGAGATCCAGATCCAGATACAAGAGGAGGACAGGCTGGGGTGCACTGAGCAACTGGGGTAACTCAGAGGATAGTGGGATCGGGACTGAAGTGTTTGCCAGCGTTGTGTTACGACTTTTCCGGGAGGAAGTCAAATCTCGCGGGATCTCGGGAGGTCTACGGAGGCCGGGCTGACGAGAAAACTACGGGAGGAGAAACACTTGAATGCCCCAGGAGCCGGAGGTTTCTGGTCCCACACTTGCCCCTAAGGAGCGTGTCTCATGCCACCTATCAAGCAAACTCCATTCCTTTTCGATGCCTGCCCGCCTGCTCCCCCCACCCTTGTTGTGGGGCCTGGGCTTCTGCCCACAGACTGTGCAGGGGTGGACCGCCGGCCGCGGGCAGAACTGGTGAGTGAACTGCGTGTGCCGTATAGTTATTAATCTATGGACAGCATTTACAAAAAAGCAAGTGATATGATATCCCCATGAGCCCTAAATACATGAGGCTGAGGGCAAGTCACATCTACAGACCTGAGCAACGTGTGAGGGAGCAAGCAAAACAGAAAAACTCTAAAATACGTTGCAAACTGTGAGACAAAAATAAACTTTACTTTTGGTTACGAAGAAAAGATTGGTTACAAAACAAAAACATAACAAAAACAACAAAACTCTACAACTATATCCTAGAAAACACAGTGGACCAATTTGAGATAAGCAAGTGGAATTAGACTGGGTACATGTGGTAGTGGTAAGGTTGACTCATTTAGGCGTTATGAACTCTCAAAACTGCCCAGTTTCCCTTCCAGGACAAACCCACAATGAGAGAGCCATTCTGCTCCTTATTCTATTTTTCTTTTATAATAACTGTGGGTTTTTATTCAGTTATTTTCTGTTATTTTTAAATGAAATTAGTTTTTGTGAATTTTGATAGCATTTCAAAGCTCAATCTGCTGTTTTTGTGTGGCCTTCAAAAAACAGTTTGCTTTCTTGCAGTTCTGGAGGCTAGAAATCTAAAATCAAGGTGTTAGCAGAGTTGGTATGTAAGGGTAAGAATCTGTTCCAGCTTGTAGATGGACATCTTCTACCAGTGCCACTTCAAATCTCTTCCTTTATCTGTGTGTCTCTGTCTCTGTGTCCATATATCCCCTTTTTACTAGTAAAGGACTCTGATCATAATGGACTAGTGGTTCTCAACCTTCTGGCCCTTTAAAACAGTTCCTCATGGTGTGACCCCCAACCATAAAATTATTTTCGTTCCTACTTCATAACTGTAATGTTGCTACTGTTATGAATTGTAATGTAAATATCTGATATGCAGGATGGTCTTAGGCGACCCCTGTGAAAGGGTCATTCCACCGCCAAAGGGGTCATGACCCACAGGTTGAGAACCACTGGACCAGAGCCTGGTGCATGAAATTCTTGTACTGGGGGGGGGGTGTTGTCCCTCAGCCCCACCTGCACCCTCTCCAATTTGGGACCCCTTGGGGGAATTCTGACTTCCGGTTTAGGTCCCGTATCAGGGATCAGGCCTAAACCAGCAGTCAGACATCCCTCTCATAATCTGGGACTGCTGGCTCCCAACCACTCACCTCTCTGCCTGCCTGATGGCCCCTAACTACTTCTGCCTGCCAGCCTGATCCCCTGCCGGCCTGGTCGCCCCCAACTGCCCTCCCCTGCTGGTCTGATCACCCACAACTGCCCTCCCCTGCTGGCCATCTTGTGGCTGTGGGTGCCACCATCTTTGAGGGTATGGTGCTCAATTAGCATATTCCCTTCTTATTGGCTGTGGGTGCTGCCATATTTGAGGGTGGGGCAGTCGGTTAACATATTTCCTCTTTATTGGCTGTGAGCACTGCCATCTTATTGCCAACATGAGGATCAATTAGCATATTTCCTCTATTAGATAGGATTAGGATGCACCCTAAAGCATTAGCATACCTAGCTTTATTGTACTTTGCTTTATTGCACTTCACAGATGTCGCATGTTTTTTACAAATTGAAGGCAAGACCCTCCATCATAAAAAAAGATTGTGATTTGCTTTTTTGTGGTAGTCTGGAGCTGAATCCACAATATCTCTGAGGTACACCTGTATATGTGCAATAACCCTGTTTCCAAGTAAGGTCACATTCTAAAGTATCAGAGTTTAGGATTTCATCATGTGAATTTTTAGGGAACATAATTCAACCCATACGACTCCTAAATATAGTTCTTTTTCTACTTAGGTATCTGCATTAAAAATAAAACTATTGAGGCTCTTGGAACTCTTTTCTAAAACAGAGGGCCAATTTTATTCAAACCTTAGCACTGGCAATTGTTAGCTTTGTGATGTTAAGCAAGTTGCTTATCCTTTCTGTGCCTTAGTTTTTCCAACTATAAAATGGGAATAACACCTGTTTAATATGGATATGGCGAGGATTAATTGAAGTAACATGAAATACACTACCAGCTTTCGTTTATAAAAATCAACTTTGATTTTTTTCTTTATTCAGAAGTAACCATGAAACCAACTGATTGATATTAATTAGGCAATCTCTCTCTGAATAGTTTCTAAATAAAATACAAGTACATGAAAACTTACACTTTTTAACTTTCTTACCAGTAACAGACAAAGCTTCTGCATATATTTCTAATGGTTTTTTAAAAAGTGCTCATTTGGCTGATGGGAAAATCATGCTAAAAAAACATTTTGAGTTCTACCTTGGGCAATTAGCTTCAGTCATGATCTCCATGGTTAAACTAATTGAATGAATCAGATCAATTGAGATATCACCCACTGAATGTACTAAAAGCTTTAAATGATGAATCAACTCTAGTTTTTATAGTAATTTTATCTCTTGGTGCTCCTTGTTTTACAAATAAGAGAAAGCACCTTAATTTCTGAAGAAAGAAAAAGTGTAACGAGTAACACATTAATTTGATTCTAGTAGCTAAAATTTTAGTTGAAAGCACTATTTTTTTTGTAATTACTAGCATTGTGATGTAGTGGTCCACTATGCCTTTTTCTGACTAATCATCTTCCTGTTGTATAATCATATTTTGAGTATCAGTCTGTAGCTACAAGAACAGTGATTTATATTGATGTAATAGAATTACTGTGTGAGTGTAGCAAACTGGAGCTTTTCATTATAAACACTACCATAATTGATCATTTTAGCTACTGGTTAGGGTAACTTAAATGTAACCTGTAATTTCCACAACTTGAAGTCAATGGAGTACATTTATTTTTAATTAAATGGATGCCAAAATAAAATCTAGGGAAAATGTAGAAATAAAAACAATAATTTAGTTTTAAGTACTGCATTAGTTGCCTATTGCTGTGTAACAAATTACTCAGATCTAGCAGTTGAAAGGAATATACATTTATTATCTCATAATTCCTGTGGGTCAGGAATTTGGATATGGTTCAGCTGGGTCTCCCATTTCAAGGTCTCTTACAAGGCTGCAGTCAAAGTATCAGCCAGGGTTTGAGGCTGATATGAAAGTGCCACTGTGGAAGGATCCACTTTCAACCTCAATTACATGGTTATTGGCAGAATAACAGTTCCCTAAAGAAGTCCATGTCCTAATTCCTGGAACACGAGAATATGTCATGTTACATGGCAAAGGGGAATTAAAGTTGCAAGTGAAATTAAGTTTGCTAATCAGCTGACTTTAAAATAGGGACGTCATTCTGGGTTATCTGGGTGAGCCCAATTAATCACAAGGGGCATTAAATGTAGAATTGGGGGGCTGGGCAGAAGAGGAATTGGTGTGAGAATGATGTGATCTGAGAAGGCTCAGCTAGCCATTGCTGGCTTTGCAGATGGAAAGGGTATAGTGTGAGCCAAGGAATGTGAGTAGCTTCTAGAAGCTGGAAAAGGCAAGTAAATGAATTCTTCTCTAGAACATCCGGAAAGGAATGTCACCCTGCTCATCCTTTGATGTTAGCCCGGTGAGATTTATTTCAAACTTACGATTTTCAGAACTGTAAGATAATAAATTTTGTTGTTTTAAACTGCTAAGTTCGTCATAATTTGTACAGCAGTAGTAGGAAACAAATGAAGCAGGATTCAGTGACAGAGATGGCTTCTCATCGCTTTTGGTGTATTCCGTTTGTTAGAAGCAAGTCATTAGGTCAAGCTCACAATGGAGGAGATGGGATTACACAGGGCTGTGAATTCCAGGAGACATGGATCATTGGGGTCTGTTTCAGAAGCTGCCTACCGCAAGCGTTTTCCTCATGCTTAAAATCATGAGAACTTCCTGCTAGCTCACTGTTCTTACTTATTCTTTCTCATCTGCTGTGATTTCTTTTAAAAGATTTCAAAATATTTATGCATGTGGGAATATAAAAATAAGAAGAGAAAGGGAACAAAATATTGAATGCTGTGATCTCTGATGGAAGGATTTTAAGATACTTTCTTTAATGTTGCTACTTTAAAGTTTTGCGATGAACATGTTTTACATATATAATTTAAATTAAATTTATAAGGTATTTGAAAAATTAATAGATCAAACTTTCCACATTTATGAATATTCCCCACTAATATGATGTGTGCAGTGGCTTCTTATTTTTGTGTTGAGTACGAGTCATGTTCTTTATTCAGTGAACCATGCATCCCAACACTGTTTTTCATTGCTGGATAACTTGACCATAGGTTTCATTGGAAAAATAATTAAAGGACTTAGAATGCTTTAAAAGTTTATTATGAAAATACAGAAACCTAACCTCTTATGAGATAAATAGTGACTGAACTTTGAAATAATAAGCTGTTTCTTAAGACCTTCGGCTATTTTTTATGGAGTTTATCATACCCCTGAATCATTCTATATTTAGGCATATAGAAGCAAGTTGCAACTGGGGAAAAAAGCCATTTTCCCCCTGGTTTGTTATGAGTAAGGAGATTTGTTGTGAGAACACTGAAAGTGAAGGAAATGCTCTGAGGTTTCTCTGAAAAAAAAAAAAAAAGACAACTTGGCAGTGATTCAAATTGGACATCCTTTGCCTTTGTAAGAAAAGCAAAGTGAACATATTGATTTCATTTCCTCATATTAATGAGTTACATGACCAGCTAAAACACTAGCAAAGAATAATTTACATATAATCACACTTCATCCCTGAGAAAAATTTAGTGTTTTTTTATATAAAATTTCTTTGAGCTAAGATAATATGAAAAAAAAACCCACACACATATTGTTATTCAGAAAATATAGTATCTACAACATGGTTTTTGTTATATTCCACACTTTAAAAATAAAGATATGGTATACATCACTAGATTGGCGTAAGTAACTCACCTCTGCCTGCAGTTTGGATTTACACATTGCATGCTTTATGTTTGATTGAAATAATTAATAATTGTGTGTGATCACTCATATGTGTAAAACAGATGAGAAACAAATTTTTCTCTGAAGCTTAACATCATAGCTTCTGTCCAAAAGAGTGACCAAAGAAACAAAGGAATTTATCTGCCGTGGCATTTTACAGATATACACATGACATTCATTTTCTCCTAATCCCTTTTGTTTGCATTTGTAATATTCTGTGGGACATTATGAGGTTAAAATAAAATTGATACTGCCCAGTAATAATGATGAGAAAATTAATAACGGGATATTTGAAAATGTGATTATTCTCTATAGCTTGAGACAAAGTATGTTATAAGACTACCTTTTATTCTTACCATTAAAAAAAATAAACTAAATGCAAACATGCATAACATTACTAAGATAAGAGAAATATGTATACTGAAGTATTTGTGTTTACTCATTGTTACTATTTTCTATTAACTTTTTTTATTTATTTTTATTGATTTCAGAGAGGAAGGGAGAGGGCGAGAGAGATTAAAAACATTAGTGATGAGAGAGAATCATTGATTGGCTGCCTCCCTAATACCCTCCATTGAGGATCTGGCAAAAATATGGTATTTAGAGATACTGCTTTGGGTTATATCCTTGGTCTACCACTTATTGACCCTTCCGTAAGAGAAATGAAAATTGAAGTTTTCTTTTCCCCAAATTTCGTTGAGCCAGCACCCTTTTTTCTGATGGCTGCTCTAGGACATGGTTCTGAAAGCATCAAGGTGGTGCTTCACTTGTTATTTCATTGCTTCGTGAAATTAAATCAACTGTTATTTATTGACTGCTTACTCTATTCAGAGTTATGTGATAGGCAGAAGGAAACAAAAAACTATATGATCCTTTTAACTGAAAAACTGATATTTTTAAGGTCACTGACTACCATATCCCAATGTTACCTAGTAATCTTACAAAATTGTATGGCTTGATCACAAAGGGGATTTCTGTGAGAGATTGTGAATGGCATATTGTGAACATGTCCTAACTGTCAGAAACAAAAGCCAAATCCCAAACTGTATTGTAGTCCTTTTCAATTTTCTTGTTAACTACAAAAGAAATGCATTTTACATCAAGGCCTACCTATACATATATACATACATGAGTACATATGTGTATATATGCATATGTATATAAGAAAATGTGCATATACAATGCCAAAACAAATATTTTGCCATACAATATTTACCCTCATTGCTGGGTATATTGTACACTTATTTATTTATTTAGTTCGTTATTGAACTGATGTATTTAACATTTTTATTTGGTAACCACTAAATTGCTTTTCTTTTTATATATATATTTTATTGATTTTTTACAGAGAATAAGGGACAGGAATAGAGAGGTAGACACATCGATGAGAGAGAAACATCGATCAGCTGCCTCCTGCACACCCCCTACTAGGGATATGCCTGCAACCAAGGTACATGCCCTTGACCGGAATCAAACCTGGGACCCTTCAGTTCGCAGACCAACTCTCTATCCACCGAGCCAAACCGGTTAGGGCAAAGATATCTATTCTTTTTTCCCCCTTTATTGATTAAGATATTACAAATGTGACCTTATTCCCCCCAATGTCCTCTCATCCCCCCACTCCTGGCCTCACCCTCACCCCCTGTTGTCCACATCCATCACTTATGCTTATATGCACTAAATTGCTTTTCTGATCCACTAATAATGTGACCGTTCTAAGGTGGAATCTCTGATGATGGTGGGTCTGCTACATCATCCTTATTCCTAAATTAGGGAGACATATACTGAAAGGTAGCAGAGATGTGTTCTAAGTTTAAGCACAGTGGGGATTTACAGCCCTCCACATTGTCTGGGCCACCATCACCTCTTTGTGATCTAGGATATGGTTCTTTAGATTAGGGCACTCCAGGGAGAACATTTATTTGTTTAGTCTCCTTTGGGCAAGGATAGATGTGAGCAGAATGTTGGGGGCAATGGTGCAACTGAACATTTATAAAGTGCCTATTATGTACCAAGCACTGTTTACAGTATTTTACAAATTTCTTTGATTCAGCCTCCAAAAAGAAGTTAGAATCAGAGATTATAGTAATCTGCCCAAGTTATTAGATTCCTTTAACTAAGAAACCTGAATGTAGGCCATAGTCTTTCTGATTTCAAAGGCCGTGTACATTCTACCATGCTGCATTAACTTCCACTTTAAAATCTGACTTGCTTTTATGCATTTGAAGTGCACCTTTCTTCTCACCCAATTCATAAAACTCCAGTTGCCTTCCTAGCAAGATTTCTCCTTTGGAATACACATTCTGTTATTCCAAGTTCCTTCTGTATTCTTTATTTGAGATTCAGACTTGGATAGCACAGAAACTGTAGAGATTCTGGAGCCAGATATACTCCGTTTGTATCTTGGTTCTTCCTCTTTGTCAGCTGTGTAAAGTTAGCCTCTCAGTGCCCAGTTTTCCTCATCTGTAAAAAGAAGATATTAGTGGTTTTGTGTGATATAAATAAGCCGTGAATGGCAAGCAGAACAAAAGGGTGCATGCTATGGGAAGTCAGGTCTGGAGGACAAATTTTACCTAACTCGGTTACTGGAAAATGCATCATTAATGGCTTCTCATATTAGGGCTTCATACTGCTAAGGGGACTATAACAAGTGTGAGGGCTGGAGGCTCTTTTTGAAGTGAATTAAAAGAGTTTCCAGAATGGGGACACCAATGTGTAGGTGACAGAAAAAGAGCTTCAGGACATTAGGCCCTTTAACATTTGCTCTAACTACCCAGAGCATGACATAGACCAAGATTCCTGGATACACTCAGTCTACTTTAGGTTTACTCACCAGAGTAACAGTACTAGAGGAACTGAGCAGACATTTTTAAACTTATTTGAAAATGGTAGACATGTGAGATTCTCCATTTAATATGCTTCGCTTCCAGAGATCGTTACATTCTAACTCCCCTTTCAGCCCTTGAAAAACACTACAAACAAAATGAAAACAACAAGCAGGCAAATTTTGGAGCCTAGAACTCTGCATCTAGGCCTCTTCCACATGATTTACTGTTCACAGTGCAGGATACAAATAATGGCCATGCCAGCATGTGAAAGCTTAAAATACATTCTAATGAAGATCACATTGTGAGCATTGCCAAGGCAGAATCAAATGCAATCAGGATTTAAATGTGGCTAAAATAATAGCTCCTTGGATTCAAGCACACTGATTAATGCCAGAGACACTTATGAAATGCTGTTGTCTGGTCATCAGTGTTATTTTTCTTGTGGAGTACTTCGTACTAAAAGCAATGAAAGAGGGCTATAAACTAAGAGAATACTTTATTCTGTAAAATTAACGTGGCTCAGGTGAAGTGCTTTTGTTCGATGTGATCTATGTGCCAAGATTGACATGTCATCAGCATAACTTATTTTGAAATACGCATATTCCAAATATTTCTGAAATATTCACCTTTCACAGCACATTCTCTTGCTTTTCTTGTGTCTGTGTATAAATGTAAATTTTGTGCTTACTGTGTACTCATTTTTTTTATTTGAGGAGCCAGAATTAGCTTTAAAGATGTTACTCATGTCATTTGAAGAGGAAAATGTGCCTAAACTTAAAAAGAACATTGAAGCAACTTGTAAGGATTCCTGATTTAAATTTCATAACCTGAGGTGGTAATTAAATAAACATATGTCTACAAAGGCTGGCATATTTAAAAGACTAGGTCACAAAAGATAGTGATAAGAGTATATGGTAAATTCTCTCTGACATGGCAACTAGCCATCTGTGATTTTGTCTGATATACTTTGTCTGAAACACAAAACAATAATGAGCACAACAAAACAAAGCCATTGTGTGTATCCTTGGTATCTCATGGATACCCTCTCTTTGTTGTGAGGTTAGCATTATTAGTGAGCTGCAGAAACTTGTTTGTACTCTTAAAAACACCCATTGGAAATGACCACCCACGGCTAAGAAGGAACTGTCATTGATAACACTGTTCACTGTTGCTCTTTTCAAATAACACATTCATATAATTACCTTAGTAAGAAATAATGGTGGTCATAATGAAATTTCAGCATAGCAATACAGCATTAACTGTATCTCTACTAACCAACTATATCCCCATCATTGCCATTGTGTAGGGCAAAGAGGAAGAGCTTGAAAACCAATGACAGCTAGATGTTAACCTTGGCTTTATATCTATTTATACTTTTACTCTACTTCCATCATTGTAACATAAAGTTTGATAAAGACAAAAGGAGGAAAATAAATAAATGGAATATTGTAGGAACAAAACAATTGGTAGAAACTATCCATAAAATTATTAATACAACTGATAGGTTTGGCTTGTTATGGTATAGTAGGAAGACTGCTAGACCAAGAACCAAGAGACCTAGATTCTAGTCATGGTTTTATAACTAACTGGAGGCCTGGTGCACGAATTCATGCATGGGTGGGGTTCCTTGGGGTGGCCTGTGGGGATTGGGCCCCAGCTTGTGCCCCCAGCCTTAGAGCCCCAGCTTGGCACCCCACCTGGCACCCCACTGTGGCCTTGTGCTGTCCCCTTACCTGCTCCACCATCCCGCATATGGGGCAATCTATTGGGGCTGAGCCCCCTGCCTGGCTCCCTCAGCGCCTGGGAGCTAGGCTGAGGCCCCACCTCCCACCATTACCGCTGGTTGCTGTCTGTCATGCAATGGGACCCCTGCTTACAACTGCCTTGGCCTGGCACTGTCTGCTCACCTGCTCCACCATCCCACCACCGTCCTGCTCTGGTCAGGACCCATTGGGGCCGGCAGCGCCTCCACTACCGCCTGCTGCCAGTGCCGCCCGCCATGTTCTGTACCACCCCTTGGTGGTCAGCATGGCATATATCAAGTGGTCAAACTCCTGGTCAAACAACAGCCCAATGGGACAATTTGCATATTAGGCTTTTATTATATAGGATTAGCTATGTGACTGTAAACAGTTCATTTAGTCTTTTTGTGATTCAACTTCATCTTTAAATGAAGGATTGAATCCAGTTGATCTTGTCCTGGTTTCCTTCCCCTCAAACAACTTTACATTTCAGTGAATTTGGCTCATATAGGTAGACCAGGCCTTGGCCATAGCCAGCTAGGTACTAGTCTATTGCCATTCATTGTGAAATTACTACTAGAATTTAAATGAATTCTTTAAGAATTTAGCCCAGTATATGTGAAATATAAACTATTTCAGCATGATGCTCGTTGGTAAAAAGCTAAGCATAGCAGTTCTGGCAACATGATATGTTGAACTAGTGCATGCATGCCCTTTTTTACTTGTTATATAAATTGACCAAAGATGGTCTCTGTGTATTGGTCTCTAGGTTTATTTGTACGTAACAGGCTGTGATCCCTTAGCCCAAATACCCTCTGGCACCACATTTAAATTTTTATACGTCCAATTGTTTTGAACAAACCCCAAATAAGCAGATTATTAGCCATTATAGTCTGCCTGCTTTGCATACCCTATGGTACTGCAGGACATCTGTTAGCCATAGATAAGATAAACTGTGTGGTTATAAAGACTCTCAGTCACTGCTGCCTTTCAGAGCTCTAACCCAGAGACTCCTTTCTGTGTTGCTGAAGTACATCACCTAGGCACATGAGCCCCATCTGTGATTTCTCCTCCCCCTAGAGTTCCCTTGCCCTCATCCCCTTCTGGACTGTAGCTAATGTACCAGCACCAAAACCTTTGAGCAGTTTTATGCTGTGATGGACTTTCCTGCATGCATGCAAACTTGTCAATGTGTCACCCAAATAAACCCTGTATGTGCAACAGCCGTATGTGAGAATTATAAACACCTGAAGGAAGAAATTTCTAAATAAATGATTCAAAGAAGAAACCATTACAGAGATTATGAAATACTTGTAATTGAAGAACAATGAAATCACAACTTGTGGAGTGTAGAAAAAACAGTATTTAGAAGGACATTCATAGCCTAAAATGAATATATTTGAAAAGAAAGATTGAAGATTGAGGCAAGCATTCAGTTTAAAAAGTCAGATGAATATTACTATAAAGCCAAAATAGAAGAAAATTTTAATCAGAAAAGCAGGCATTAATTCAGAGAGAAAGAAACTATAGAGAATAAAATACTAAATATTTGAAATAATAAGATATAGGAACTTCTGGCTATAGTGTAGAATAAATAGAAGGCCAGTTAAATAGCATTAGCACAAAAAAGGGGGGGCATATATTGCTTCCATAGGAACTTTTAAAGATACAACAGACTATTCTGAATAACTCTTCAACTAAATGAGAAAACCAAGATGAAATGAGAAAATTTCCAGGTAAATATATATTAACAAAATTAGATCAGTTTACTCAATTACTAAGAATAGTCCTACAAATATTAAATATACTGAATTAATATTACAAATTTGCTTCCCTAAAGTACTAGGTTCTGAGGATGTAAAAAGCCTTGTTTTGCATGTCCTCCAGGAACAAATAATCCTTTTCATTATTCAAACAGATCCAGAGAATAGAAGAAGTGTTTCCCTCATTTTATGAGAATTTTATAACCCTAATATACAATATTAGTAAGAACAGTAAAATAAAGTACAATAATAGGCCAACATCAGAAACATAGATGCAAAAATACTGAGTCGTATATTAGTAAACTTAATCCAGCAACATATTTTTAAAAAGTAACTCAAGTATGTTTATTCCAGAAATTAAGAATGACTTAATATTACAAAATCTATTAATAAAAACGACAGAAGAGAAATAAAATAGTGTAATCTTAATAGATATAGAAAAAAGTTTTAATAAGATTAACATCTAATCATAGTAAACTATAAACTATAAACTTTTTGAACCCTTTGAATAGTATCTACCAAAAACCTATAGTAGCCTAGTTACTATAGTGAAATAATAGGCACATTCTTTAATGTCATCTTTAAAATGCTGCCCATTCTCATATCTTTTCAACATTGCAATAGAGGTTCTATCCTGTGCAAAAACAAAAGGAAAGTAAGAACAGGAATCAGAAGGGAAGGAACAAAAATTGTCCTCATTCAGAGATGATTGAAGTATCTAAATATAAGACCTAAGCAAATATTCAGACCAAATATTAAAACTATTAAGCAATATTGCTGAATCTAATGTTAATACATACAAAAAACTATTAGTGATTCTATACACTGAGAGCAGCAATTAGAAAATGCATTTGAAATAAAAAAGATCAAATTCTCAAAAAATTCATAAGGTAACTAGTTATAAGTTTAACAAATGGTGTATAAGAACTATTTGAAGAAAATTATATTATAACTTTATTAAATATCCACAGTATAGTGTGAATTAAAAAGATACATAATGGTGAAAGGCAAGGATTCAAAATTTTCAAGATATCGATTCTTGTCAAATTTACTTATAAACTCCACGTAGTTACACTCTAAATGACTAGATGTTTCAAAAATCCATGGAAAAATGGTGAGGTATTATCAAAACAATAAAAAAAAAAATAAGGTCCATTTTAGCCACTAGTGTCTTAGGCATATTATAAACATAGAAATACAAACAGTGTGATGTGTGGATGGGGTTAGGGAGAGAGAGGTGAACCAGTGAAACAGAACTACACATAAATAAGCAATTGGTATATGATGGAAGTGGCATTTAGATCAGATCATAGATGCATAAAATGATGGAAAATACCCAATATTAGCAAGAATGTGGAGCAACTAGTACTGTGTTTATTGGACTGTAAATTGGTACAGACTCTTTGGAAAACAGTTTGGCAGTATACACTAAATTTGTTCATACTCATGTATCTGAAGATTTTCACTTTTAGATAAATGTCCTAAAGAAATATGTGTATGTTTGCACCAAGAAAGATACATAAGAATGTTCATAACAGCATTATACAGAATATCCCTGTCAATAAACTCAAAAGAACACAAATGTTCATCAAAAGTAGAATTGATAAAGTTATACTCACACAATGAATAGTATGTAGTAATGAAAATGAATGAATTATAGCTACATGTAACCAATCATATGGGTGAATCTTACAAATATACGTGTGAATGAAACACACCAGGCACAAAAGAATATACATTGTTAGAGTCGATTTATAAAAAGTACCAAAATATGTGAATCAAACTATGATGGTTAGAAATTAAGAGCGGTTAAATTCAGAGAAAAATGGAGTAGTGACTGGGAAGGAGTAGGATTTTGAGAGTGTTTTGGGATAATGATCTTGACTAGGTAGGAGTTACACAGATGTTCACTTTTTGAAAATTCAATTGAGTTGTTAATTTCTATTTTGAACAACTTATCTAGATGTTTTAACTTTACATGAAAAATAAATAAAAATAGAACAATTCAACTTCTGTGTATATATGTAAAATGCTAATATGCAAAGTGTTCCCTCGGCAGTTTGACCAGGAGACCTGGAGTTCGATTGCTTGCTCGCTACGATGTATGCTGACCACCAAGGGGCGTCACAGAACAAAGGAAGGCTGCAGCCGGAAGGCCCCGATCGGCCCTGATCACTGGCCAGGCCTAGGGACCCTACCCATGCATGAATATCCTGCGCCAGGCCTCTAGTCTAAAATAATTGAAAACAGGATATTTGTACACCCATGTTCTTAGGGGCATTCTCCTTAATAGCTGAAAGGTAGAAGCAACCCGAGTGTCCACTTAGAGTGAAGGAATAAACAAAATGTACTATGTATATACAATAGTATATTATTAAAAACGAAAAAGAAAGCAAATTCTGCTACATGCTAACACATGAAGGAACTTTGAGGATACTATCCTAAGTGAAATAGGCCAATCTCAAATACTGTATGATTCCACCTAGATTAGACAACTAACAGGAAAAGAAACAATGATGGTTTCCAGGGGCTGGGAGAAGAGGGGTATGGGAGCTGTGTTTTAGTTTAGTTTTGCAAGATGTAAAAGTTCTGGAGATTGGTTGCACAATGTTAATATACTTAGTATCTATAATCTATACACACCAAAATGATTAAGATGTCAGATTTTATGTTTTGTATACAGTATTTTACCACAATTATAAATTTTAAAATAAAAAAGGATTTCAAATAACATTAATGAAAAAAACAACTGGTGAAATCTAGTCTTTAATTTATCTAAAAGTGTACCAAAGTTAATTTTGTAGTTTTGATAATTTTATTATGGCTATCTATGTAAGATGTTAAGCAGGTGGGTGAGGGCATTAAATAGAACTATACAGAGTTTTTGAAACTCTTTAAGTCTAAAATTATTTCAAAATGAAAAGTAAAAGAAAATATATAGTTGGTGAATTTCCATGCCAAATTGTGGGAAAAGCCTAAACTTACAGGGCTAGATAGATTATCTTAGCACTAAAACCTCTTTTCCCTTTGGCATATTTCCCTCTGTTTTCTCTCACATAGTGAGGAAATGTTCTAAGATCCCAAGATCCCCAAAAGTAGCATCCTATCTAAGTATGTCATTCCCATGAATGATTAAGAGGTTCCTGGGTATGAAGTGGAATTATTAAATAGACCACTTCATTTTCTCCTGAGCTCACATTTCCTTTGGCTATTTCAATGTTTTTATCCCAAAAGCAACACAGTGCTTGCTACTCTATTCCCATAATAGAATCAATAGAGAAACTGGTATCATAAGAAATGTTCCAAATTTTATAATGTCTTATGCAAGGTTTGTTTTTTCTTTTTTTCTCCTTTTTTTTTCTTGCCAAAGTTAGCTTTACTTCAGTGCAAAGAACACTTTAGGTTTTTCTCTGATATTGGTAGGACTTGGTGACCAAGTTTACTGATGAATAGCTAAAAATATTTTGTTGAAAGGAATAATTGAAAACAGATATACTAATGTCTTTAATTAACTAAAATGCTAAAATGAATCTTAATTTCTTGTCAAATAATGAGATTGATAACCATTTATTTATTTTAAGAAAACATATAATATATACTGCAGCTATATTAGGTGTTTCTCCAAGAGATTAAGAATAAAGAGCATGAACATTTTTATTTCCATATTATGTAATATACTAGGGGCTCAGTGCACAAAAATTTGTGCACTTGGGGGGGTCCCTCAGCCTGGCCTGTGCCCTCTCGCAGTCTGGGACCCCTTGGGAGATGTCCACCTGCTGGCGTGCCTGGCCAGGCTGGGTGAGGGGCTGATGGCTGTTTGCAGGCTGGCCAAGCCTCCCAGTGGGGACCCTCACCCCATGGAGGCGTGGCCAGCCTAGGTGAGCGGCTGAGGGCCGTTTTCAGGCTGCCCACATCCTCTTCAGGGTTCGGGTCCCTACTGGGGCGCCTGGGCAGCCTGAGTGAGAGAGGGGCTGAGGTCCGTTTTCGTGCTTCCCTCAGTCCTTTCAGGGTTCAAGTCTCTATTGGGGTACCTGGCCAGCCTGGGTGAGGGGTTGAGGGCCGTTTTCAGGCTGCCCACAGCTCCCATTGACCCAAGGTCCCAGTGAGGCTGGCTGGAATCAGGTTCCTTGGGTTTATTTATCTTCTATAATTGAAACTTTGTTACCTTGAGCAGAGGCCTAGGCAGGTAACAAAGCCTCCTGTTTGCTTCAGCTCTGTGGCTTCTATATTGAAACATTGTTGCCATGAGCAGAGGCCCAGCCAGCCTAGGCAGGCAGTTGCAATGGAAGCCTCCTGTTTGCTGTAGCTCTGTGGCTGCCAGCCTCCATCTTGGCTGGGTTAATTTGCATACAGCCGCTCTGGTTGGCTGGGCGCGTGGCTTGGTCAGTGGGTGTGGCTTAGGTGTCTTGGAGTGATGGTTAATTTGTGTATTACTCTTTTATTAGAGTAGATGCATATGTATGTATACACATGCTATAGAGACTGTTTACTTTTCTCTCCTAAAATGAATAAGGGAATAACAGTTATAAAGTTAATAAATATACTTTTATTTTATTTTTAAATATATATTATAGACTTTTACAGAGGGAAGGGAGAGGGATAGAGAGTTAGAAACATCGATGAGAGAGAAATATCGATCAGCTGTCTCCTGCACACCCCCCACTGGGGATGTGCCTGCAACTAGGATACATGCCCTTAACTGGAATCGGACCTGGGACCCTTCACTGCACAGGCAGATGCTCTATTCACTCAGCCAAACTGGTCAGGGTGGATATATAATACTTTCAATGAATAATCACATTTATGTATAACTAGAGGCCCAGTGCATGAAATTTGTGCACTGGTGGAAGGAGTGTCCCTCAGCCCAGCCTGCACCCTCTCCAATCTGGGACCCCTTAAAGGATGTCCAACTGTCAGATTAGGCCTTATACTAAACCGGCAGTTTAACATCCCTCTCACAATCCGGGACTGCTGGCTCTTAACCACTTGCCTGCTTGCCTACCTGAGTGCCCCTAACTGCTTCTGCCTGCCACCCTGATAACCCCCTAACCATTCTCCTGCCAGCCTGATTGATACCTAACTGTTCCCCTTCTGGCCCGATCACCCCCAACTGCCATCCCCTGCTGACCTGATGGCCCCCAACTACCATTCCCAGCCAGCTCGTTGGCCCCCAACTGCCCTCCCCTGCCAGCCCAATGGCCCCCAACTGCCCTCCCCTGCCAGCCTGGTCACCCCCTACTGTCCTCCCTTGCCGGCCTGATCTCACCCCCAGCTGCCCTCCCCTACTGGTCTGGTCATCCCCAACTGCCCTCCCTTTCCAGCCAAATCTTGCCCCCAACTGCTCTTCCCTGCAGGCCTGGTCCCACCCAATTGCCTTCTCCTGCAGGCCTGGTCGCCTCCAACTACCCTCCCTGCCAGCTATCTTGTGACAATGTGGAGCAGCCATCTTGTGATGACGTGGGGGTGGCCATCTTGTGGCAGCCATCTTGTCATGACATGGGGTGGCCATATTGTGATGACACAGGGATGTGAAGGTCAATTTGCATATTACCTCTTTATTATATAGGTTTATATAGGATAATTTCAATAAATGTAATTTAATAGTAATAGCTCCTTCCCTCAGAACTCTCTTTAGAATTGATTTTGTAAAATGATGTGATATTTATTCA
Organism: Murina feae; assembly: GCA_004026665.1. Classification (NCBI taxonomy): domain Eukaryota; kingdom Metazoa; phylum Chordata; class Mammalia; order Chiroptera; family Vespertilionidae; genus Murina; species Murina feae. The sequence goes on along the minus strand of PVJC01018879.1, from coordinate 9,591 downwards.
TTACATCAATTTTGTTTCAATTCACTTCAGATTCTAGTTAGTTATACCTAAGGTTGATAGACTTACTGTTAGCATTTTAACAATTAACTATTTATTCAAATAAATTAATAGATTAATCCTAAATATATTCCTATAATAAATTATCTTCATATAAATATTTGGTTTTCTCTAGTTTTGACCAAGCAAAATGGCTATTAACAGGTGTTCTCATATTTGATAACTGGTCATTGAATTATGACCCTGAAAAAATGCAAAATATAGGCTTCCTTTAGAATTGTCAAAGAAAAAGTAAACTATACATTTTATTTTTAGCATCAAGAATAGTTTATTGGCTCTGGTCGGTCTGGCTCAGTGGCTAGAGTGTAGGCCTGAAGACTGAAGGGTCCCATGTTCGATTCTGGTCAAGGGCATGTACCTTGGTTGTGGGCACATCCCTAATGGGAGGTGTGCAGGAGGCAGCTGATCGATATTTCTCTCTCATCAATGTTTCTAAGTCTCTATCCCTCTCCCTTCCTCTCTGTAAAAAATCAATAAAATATGTTTAAAAAATAGTTTATTGGAGCAAAAATATTTGAAGATTTGTGAACTGAATAGTATAAATGTCAACAATATTTTAGTCAAAATGATTAATATGCATATCCTATTCTTCAGTGTTTAAAAAATAGTAATTAATATTTGTTATAATCATTTATTTTTTGTCTATTGCCCAGAAAAAATATAGAGCACTGTTACTTGTCTTTGGATTCTTGGCCCTTAAGGATAGTTTATTATGTATATTTATAGTGGTAATAGATAGTAGTGGCAGCAGCATTAATGTTAACAGTTGACATCTATCAAGCGCTTACTATATTCCAGGCCCTGTTATAAGTGTTACTAGAGACCCAGCATGTGAAATTCACGAAACCTAGACCTGCTGTTCTGGCGGGACCCAGACTCCCCCCCTCCTTGCTGACACCAGACTGACTCCCACCATGCTGTGAAACCAATACCCACCGCATCGTGAGACCCATCAGTGTACCTCCTGGTGACCGGTCATTACGGCGTTATGGCCACTGGCTTTTTATAATATAGATACCAGTATTAATTAATCTCAAAGCAGACAGATGAGGAAAATAGGGCACGGAGAAATTTAATAGCTCTCTTAAGGATACAAAGCATTTACTAGTAAATGAGTCAGGATTCAAACCCAAGCAGTCTGGTTCTAGAACTTATGCTCTCTCTAGTTTATGAATTCTCTGAAAGAGAAGTTCCCTACAGCCCTGGCCAGTGCGAATTGGTTGAGCATCGTCCCCATGCACTGAAAGGTTACCGATTTACTTTCCAGTCAGGGCACATGCCAGGTTGCAGGCTTGATTCCTGGTCTGGGTGCATACTGGAGGCAATCGATAGATGTTTTTCTCTTACATTGATGTTTCTCTCTCTCTTTCCTTCCTCTCTCTAAAATGAGTAAAAACATATTTTTAAAAAGAAGGTTCCCTGCAGTAAGTGTATAAAGCATCATTAATTCCTTCATGTGTTACTAGAATCTTACTTTACTTAATTACTTTAATCTTATTTGCCTTTTACACTCATTATTCATTCAACAATTATTGAATGCCTTCTATGTTGTAGGACTTGTGCTGTGTACAAGACAGACATAGTCACAGCTCTCATGAAATTAAAATTCTATTTAGGGAAACCGGCACTAAATATCTCTTTCTGTCATATAGTATTTACCAGATGTACCAGTTAATAATGCGGATTATTTTCAATGGAGTTTCACATATGTTGATATATATGTGATTTGATATATACTATTTTGTTGTATTGTCAGCAAGCTTCAGAACTTCATATGTCAAATTTGCTGAAGGTGTTAACATCATAGATATTTCTATGATTACAAATGTCGAATTTTGTGACAAAAAAAGAGCATTTGCAGGAAGTTTTAATTCATTACTTTATTTTGAAGAAAAGTGCTGCTGAATACTTTGGGAAGCTTATGGTAAACATGCTCCCTCTCAAGATACTTGTGAATGCTGGTTTAAACACTTTAAAAGTGATGATTTCAATGTGAAAGACAAAGAACATCTAGGTCAAGAGAAAAAGTTTGAAGACCAACAATTACAAGCATTATTGGATGAAGATGCGTGTCAGACTCAGAAACAACTTGCAGAAAGATTAAACGTTGCTCAGCAAACAATTTCTGATCATTTACAAGCAATGGGAAAGATTTTAAAGGAAGGAAAATGGATGCCACATCAACTGAACGAAAGACAAATGGAAAACTGAAAAGTCATCAGTAAAATGTTGCTTCAATGGCACAAAAGAAAGTTTTTTTTGCATTGAATTGTGACTGGCGATGAAAAGTGGATTTATTTTGAGAATCCCAAACGCACAAAATCATGGGTTGATTCAGGTCAACCATCAACTGCAAGGCCAAATGGCTTTGGAAAGAAGGCAATGCTCTGTGTTTGGTGGGATCAGGAAGGTGTGCTGTATTGTGAGTTTCTAAAGCCAGGTGAAATTGTTAATACTGATCACTATCAACAACAAATAATCAATTTGAACCCTGCTTTGATCGTGAAATGACCAGAATGAGCCAGAAGACGTGGCAAAGTAATTTTGCTTCATGATAATGCACCATCACACACTTCAAAACCAGTTAAAGACACATTAAAAGATCTTGCCTGGGAAGTATTAACCCACCCACCGTCTTCACCAGACCTCGCTCCTTCAGATTACCACTTGTTCTGATCGATGGCACACACACTTTCTGAGCAGCACTTCAAAATGTACGAAGAAGTGGACAATTGGGTCTCTGAATGGTTTGCCTCAAAATAAGAAAAGTTCTATTGGGACGGTATCCACAAATTACCTGAGAGATGAGAGAAATGTGTAGCTAGTGATGGACATTACTTTGAATAAAGCACTTTTGATGTTTCTCTTGAAATTATCATGTTTTCTTTGATTACAAAATCCGCATTATTAACCGGTACACCTGGTAATTATAATCAGATATGGCTTATTCTTAAAGCTATCCCAATCATAAAGTGTCTCTGAATCTCTCAGTCAGATGCCCTTTCTTTCTTCTTTAAACGCCTCCAATACTCTATAGCACTCAAATAGTAGCTAGTATGGTTTGCCTATGTTGCAGCTGCTTGGACATTTATTCTTTATCATTTTCTAAATGTCAAGTTCAATGACAACAGAAATTGCTGTTTACTTATCTGTGACTAGTAGTGCACAATACACTATATTTTACATAGTATACAGAGTAGGTCCTCAATATTTAATTGCTTAAATTAAATTAAGGTGAATTAAATCTGCTTGTGTTGTTAGAATAAAAATGATGAGCAAACTACTTTAAAAATAAGACAGCCTTTGACTTATTCTCCTATTAATTGTTAAACAGGTTTAATATTCAGATTGGGATCACTTCTTATACTTGTAATCTGAATTATCTGAGTTTAATAAAAGCAGAATGGGCACTAAATTAATGGATTGCTGCTGATAGCCTCTGTTTTCACCACAAGAATTATTACCAAAATACACAGGATCTCTAACAGAGAAATAAAAATTTTTAAATGAAAGATTTCCGTGGTCAGTTGAATCTACGTTGTTATTTTGCTTGACAAGCTAAGGAAATGGGAAGTTTGGAAGCACCCACTCTTTTTTAAGCAAAAAGATAGAAGATAAATGTTTTAGTGTAATGGCACACATTATGAAAGTTTAAATTAGAAGTAGGAGAACTACTTTGTAGCAGCACACAGCTAGAGGTGGCTTGGTGTGCCAGTGGAATGACATCAAAGAACATTTTGTGCTTTAAAACATAAAATACATGTTTTAAAGTTCACTATTAATAATGTTATATTCTATGTTTTGAGACTAGGACATACAGACAAGTATTGTACATCAGAAGCAGAGATTGTTGTACATCAGAAGCAGAGATTGTTAATCATGACCATACACTTTTAAATGGTGGAACACTTATCTTTTGTTTGGAACACAAATTATGTTCTTTTCAATAATGGAGGCAAGATCACTCTATGAGCTACTTAAAATAAAAATCAAAAGGAGAAGCTGATTAGCTTTGTTAAAAAATGTTGGATATTTATTTATAAATTCGTAATGATGTGTAATTTCTGAGAAATACTGAATTCAGTTTTTTCTCTATTTATAACCAGAGGACCAGAAAATGGATACACATGTCAAATTATTTCTATTACAGTAGCTGCTAAATAGCATCTTGTTTGGTTATTGAAATTATCTCTTCTGTTTAAAATAGACACACGACTGAATAAAATGCATTTTATTACCCATAAAGATATCTTTACTTAAAATGACTGCATTTTGGAAAATTAAAAAAAGGAACATGGTAACAGCTACAGGAAGATTTTGGAAGTTCCTTAGGTAAAATAATAAAATCGCTGTTGTTCAGCAATCATGCTTCTGAGTATTCAAAAAAGTTGAAGTTGGGATCTTAAGGAGATATTTGTACTCGCATGTTGACTGCATCAGTATTCACAATATCCAAGAGATGGAAACTACCTAAATGTTCATTGATGGGTGAGTAAATAAAACATGGTACATACATACAGTGAAATTATTCAGCCTTAGAAAGGAAGGAAATTCTGCCATATTCTACAACATGGATGAAGCTTGAGGACATTATGCTCATAAAATAAGCCTGCCACAGGACAAATACTGCATGATTCCATTATATGATACTAGAGGCCCAGTAGGGCACTCACAGAGGTTCCTCAGCCTGGCCTGCACCCTCTCGCAGTTCAGGACCCCTCAGGGGATGTCCAACTGACAGCTTAGGCCTGCTCCCTGGGGAAACGGGCCTAAGCTAGCAGTCAGACATCCCTCTGGCAGCCTGGCTTCTGGCTGAGCAGCGCTCCCCTTGTAGAAGCCCACTGACAAACAGGGGGCAGTCTCTGCTCTGAGTGTCTGCCCTCTGGTGGTCAGTGTATGTCATAGTGACTGGTCATTCCCGATCATTCTGTCGTTAAGGTCAATTTGCATGTTACCCTTTTATTATATAGGATATCTTAAGTAGTCAAACTCCTCAAAGCAGAAAGTAAAATGGTGGTTGTTAGGAGGAGGAAATGGGGATTTTCTTTTATTGGGTATAAAGTTTCAGTCACGGACAATGAAAAGTTCTACAGATATACTGCACAACATTGTGTTTTCAGTTAACAATGCTATATGATACACTTAAGAATTTAAGAGGGTAGATCTCAAAGTTATGTTTTCTTTTAACATCAACAATAACAATAATACTACTAAATAAAAGAGGCTCACATGGATTAATTACTGAGATAGAGTATCATTTCTCCTTCCTGACTCGTCAAAAGGAAAATGATGTTTCTGACATATAAATGTCCTTAGGACACCAACAAGAAAAGTTTACTGGTAAAGAGAATGCATTTCCTTAAAAAAGGAGTCAATTCCCCTCTCCCCTCTTCTCTGACTACCAGAACCTTTAATTTTTAGATCTGCAAATAGAGCAAACATCAGACTTGTCTCTCTTGTAGACAAACAGAAATCTTCGTAATGCATACTGTTTTAAATATGCTATTTAAAATTTCCATAATTTTTTTTTCAATTTTGAAAATCAAACTCACTTGATTATAGAAACGTCACACATCACCATTTAGTATTGCACACATGATAAGTTTGACATTTTAAAACAAAATTGTTTTGAATCATTTAGCAGTGAGAAAAGCACATAAATAATTTCTGAGCAATTGGAATACATATTTTAAGCTAAATTCATTACAAACAGTGACGCATTTCCCCCAAAACGTTCTAAAATAAATGGACAGTTAGCCTAAGAACAGCCATAGAAACTTTTACCTTCACAAATCTTTTTGTGAGAAATAAAAGTCTTAAAATTATGTGCTTACAGTCTAGTTGCCTTTTTAGTTTTAATTATAGCATTGATGTTGACACTTTATTTTCTGACATGAAACACATTTAAATGTGTTTTTATGTTAATTCCCTTTTATAACCAGGCTCTTGAGTTATTTAAGAAACAACTGTGACAACAGATGTCTTAAAACTAAGGATTGATAACATAGTTTAAGGGAAATGAGAGTGGTAAACTAATATTTGCACTGTTAGGTACTGATCTTCACTTATGAAACTTTTAAGCTGTGAGTGTATGCTATGTCCATTATATTGTTCTGATATATCTATTATAACAATGTGTGCATGTTTATTGTCACTAGGAGAAATATTTTCATTTGGATATTTGTTCGTTCATTCAGTAACATTTTATTATAGGCCTGATGTGTACCAGGCACAGTATTGGAGATACGGAGACAAAATATGAAGTCAGAGTTTTCAAGGCACTCAGTGTAGAGGCATGATAGCTCATGTATTAGCTAATTGTTTTACGTGAAAGCTGATAATGAAGTCTATAACAGGCTCATGACATTAACATCTAAATAAGAACAGGTGAAATAGAGGAAACAATATTATAATTGCCATCGAGAACTGACAGGTATTTATTCATCAGAGATTTATGATGCTTAAAGTACTAGAAATGATGAATGACTGTATGAGACATGGTCTCTTTCATTAGGGAGTGTGTAATGCAGAGGCGGTCAGAGAAGAGACATTTGCATAAAAACTGTAATACAAGATGGAATAAGATAACTTGAAATAAGTATAATGGTGGTAAAAAGAGCTGATGTAGAGTGCAGAGGAAGGAATGATTACTACCACGTGGATGGGAAAAGCTTTGTGGATAGGGTGAAATTTCAGTTAAGCTATGAAGAGCGCCTTTTTTGCTAAAAAGAGCAGGCAGAAATGGGCATTCTATTCTGGAATCATGACAGAAGTGGTGAGTCTTCAAAAGTCATGGCTTACCATGGCTAGAACAAAGTATGTGGATTAGTGTGCAGTCATTGATGAAGCTAGAAGATTATTTAAGGCCAGATGGTGACAGGTCCTAAATATCATTAATAGGAAGCTTGAATTTCATCCTGTAGGCAAAGTGACAGTGGGTGGGTGAGATAGAGCAGTGAAGATTTTTAAAATGCTATTTCTAAGTCCTTTTTGGGCACATCAAAGTGATAGGGCCTATGGACTAACATTTTTTAATGTTCTATAAAATTTTACGCAACAAATGCTTCTGTGGTTGCTGCACTTATATTAACACTAGGGGCCCGGTGCACAAAAATTTGTGCACTCGGGGGGTGGGGGTCCCTCAGCCCGGCCTGTGACCTCTTGCAGTCTGGGACACCTCGGAGGGGTTGGGGGGGGAGGTCCACCTGCTGGCATGCCTGGCCAGCCTGGGTGAGGGGCTGAGGACCATTTTCAGGCTGTCCACAGCTCCTTCAGGGTTCATGCACTGGGGGGTGGGAGGGCTGGTGAGTGCAGGCCTGGACGTTTCCCACTGGAGGGTCCATGATTGCACATGCCTGATGGGCCCCCACTGCTGAGGGGACACACCTGGTGCAGAGCTGGGTGGCAAGCCAGGGACGGATGCTGGTGCAGGATCCCTCGGTGGGGCCCTGCTGCTGAGCAAACACACCCGGGGTGGAGCCGGACAGCGGACTGGCTTCGGATTCTCTGCACTGTGCAGCAGACACTCCTGCACGCCCTGTGGAGGCCCCTGGGGGACAGATGAAGGTAGTGGACCCTGGATGAGTGCTCCTGCATGCTCCCAAGGAGGCCCCTGGGACAGAGTCAGGCAGCAGACCCAGAACAGGCATTCCTGGACGCCCCATGGAGGCCCCCAGGGCGGAGCCAAGCAGCTGACCCAGGATGGGCACTCCAGGATGCCCCAAGGAGTCCCCAGGGGGCAAAGCCAGGCAGCAGACCCAGGATGGCTGCTCCTACACACCCCGCAGAGGCCCCCGCACTCCTGCATGCCCCGGGGAGGCCCCCAGGGGGCGGAGCCAGGCAGTGGACCCGGGACAGGTGCTCCTGGATGCCCCGAGGAGGCCCCAGGCCAGACCCCCCCCAAACTGAACTGACATACCTGGCATAGCTATGCTGGCCACGGAGGCTCCCAGTGCAGAGCTGCCCTGCTGCATCCATCTTGGCTGGGTTAATTTGCATACAGCCACTCTGATTGGCTGGTGGGCGTGGCTGTGAGCAGAGGCTCAGCCAGCTTAGGCAGGCAGTTGCAATAGAAGTCTTTGGTTTGCTCTAGCTCCGTAGCTGCTGGCCTCCATCTTGGCTGGGTTAATTTGCATACAGCTGCTCTGATTGGCTGGTGGGCCTGGCCGTGAGCAGAGGGTCAGCCAGCCTAGGCAGGCAGTTGCAACAGAAGCCTCTGGTTTGCTCTAGCTCCATGACTACTGGCCTTCATCTTGGCTGGGCTAATTTGCATACAGCTGCTCTGATTGGCTGGTGGGCGTGGCTTAGGTGTCTCGGGTAATGGCCAATTTGCATATTACTCTTCTATTAGATTACATAACTCTTAAAATTCCTTTATTTTGCCTTGTATTATCTTTAGTATTTTTCAATGCATGTGTATCTTCTATGTTAGATTAAAAGTTCCTGAAGGCAGAAACCATATCTATATATTCATTTATCTATAACATGCATTTAATAACAGTTCCCACATCTCTGGGTTATTATAAAGGTTAAACAGAAGAAAGCACATGAGAGACTAATGGTATAGTGCTTAAGTTTGAACTCAGGAACCCAGCTGCCTGAGTTTGAATTTCACTTCTGTCACTTACCAGCTGCGAAATTTTGAACAAGTGACTTAACTTTTTTTTAAAAAACAGCTTTATTGAAATAAAATTCTTACCATACAGTCCACCTATCTGAAGTTTTACCATTCAGTTAACAGATATGTGCAACCATAACCACAGTCAATTTTAGAACATTTTCCTTGCCAATAAAAGTAACTCCCATACCCATTAGTTACCATCCCACTATCCTCCATCCCTTCTTCCCCAGCGCTAAGTAATCACTAATCTACTTTCTGTCTTTGTAGATTTCCATATTTCTGGATATTTCAAAAGAATGGAATTATATGATAAGTGGTCTTTTATGGCTAGTTTCCTTTATTCAGCATAATGTTTTTAAGACTCATCCATATTTTAGCATGAATCTGAACTTCATTGCTTTTTTAAAAATATAAATTTTTTACTAGAGACCCAGTGCATGAAATTTGAGCACTTGGAGGGACAGGGTGGGAGGGTGGTCCCTCAGCCTGGCCTGCACCCTCTCCCAGTCCAGAAGCCCTCAGGAAATGTCTAAATGCCCAATTAGGCCTGCTCCCAGCAGCTAGACATCCTTAGCAATGCCATAGAGGCAGGAGAGGCTCCCGCCATCGCTGCTGTGCTTGCCAGCCATGATCCTGGCTTCTGACTGAGTGGCAGTCCCCCTGTGGGAGCGCACTGAACACCAGGGGGCAGCTCCTGCATTGACTGTCTTTCCCCTGGTAGTCAGTGCATGTCATAGCTACTGGACGTTCTGCCATTCTGTCGATTTGCATACTAGCCTTTTATTATCTAGGACTAGAGGCACGGTGCACAAAATTTGTACACGGGGGGAGGGGTCCCCTCAGCCCAGCCTGTACCCTCTCCAATCCTGGACCCCTTGGAGGATGTCCAGCTATCAGTTTAAGCCCGATCCCCA
>PVJC01018878.1:0-30850 GCA_004026665.1 Murina feae | reverse complement strand
CACACACACACACACACACACACACACACAAAAGGCGCCTGGCAGACTGGGGCCATCATAGGACATCCACTGAGGGGTCCCAGACTGTGAGAGGGCACAGGCTGGGCTGAGGGACTCCCTCCACCCCGAGTGCACAAATTTTTGTGCACCGGGCCCCTAATATATATATATATATATATATATATATATATATATATATATATATATATATATGTAAATATATATATTATTTCTTATATATTTTCAGATTTTTTGTATATCGTGTATATCTAATCTAATAAAAGAGTAATATGCAAATTAACCATCACTCCAAGACACCTAAACCACGCCCATCAGCCAAGCCATGCCCACCAGTTAATCAGAGTGGCTGTATGCAAATTAACCCAGCCAAGATGGAGGCCAGCAGCCACGGAGCTAGAGCAAACAGGAGGCTTTGTTGTCTGACTAGGCCTCCGCTCGAGGCAATAACATTTCAATTATAGAAGATAAATAAACCCCAGAAACCTGATTCCAGACAGCCTTGCTGGGATGTTGGGTCAATGGGAGCTGTGGGCAGCCTGAAAACAGCCCTCAGCCGCTCACCCAGACTGGCCACACCCCCATGGGATGAGGGTCCCCACTGGAGGGCTTGGCCAGCCTGCAAACAGCCATCAGCCCCTCACCCAGGCTGGCCAGGCACGCCAGCAGGTGGACATCCCCCGAGGGGTCCGAGATTGTGAGAGGGCACAGGCTGGGTTGAGGGACCCCCCAGAGTGCACAAATTTTTGTGCACTGGGACCTTAATTTACAATAATATCACTTACATAGGTATCTGGAGATTGAACAAAATATTCTGAGTATTTTTAAAAACTATAACTAATACATAGTTTAAAAATTAGATTAGCCTATATTCCTGACCTTTGAGACACCTGACATTCTCACACAGTAAGCTAGTCTTCTAAAGGTTTCCAATCTTGGTTGCATTAGAAGCATCTTTTCCCCCTTCCATATATCTACTCATCCTCAAAAGGACACTAGAAAGCCAAAATAAAGAAAGGGATTACTTACAAGTGATTCAGAAAAAAAACTCCTGTTCTATCGGCACTTAGCTCAGCTCACTGTGTGCAGTGCGATAATAAACAATTGCCCCCAAATGTTCATTATCCAAAAAGGAATGTGTTACTCTTTCATTAATTGCCATAATGGTGTCTTTAATAAAGAATGACTCACAGCAAAGGCCTCCAATTTTATACTTTGTTCCATCCTCTGAGAGCATCAAATTGTACAAGATCAATAGTCACAATTATCGTACTATTATTTCCAAAAATCAATAGTAAATTGCAAAAAGTTAAATAAAAGTCAGGCTACATGTCACTTACCTTACATGCTGTTTAAGGCTGCATTTTTCTTCCTTCTCCCCCATTCTTTCATTCTAATTACAAAGCTCCACACTTAATTAAAATTAAATTGACATTTTTAAAAAAGAAAAAATATCCTGGGTCTGAAGCTTCCAGAATTTCCATCCAAGACCATACTAGCTTTAGGGGTTTGTTTCTTTGGTGTATTCCAAAGTTATTCTTGTTGTGTTAATGTTGTTGGGTGGTGACAATAATTTGCTATATATCAATTTTTGTTTCTAAAAAAAATTAAAAATACCATTGGTACTTTCATAAATTAGAACTTAAGAATTTTCTATCACCAACTTTTGTTTATATAGGATATCCAGTGACCAATAATCCCATGGTAGCACTATATCAGCTTCTTGGGGTACTTAAAACATGTTTTCTGTACCTAAAATGCTTATAGTCTAATTAGGTCAATTTTAACAAAAGCAGAAAACAGAAAAGTTAACATTTTTCAGTCGTCAAATAGAAAGCCTTTGGGTAATGCAGTTATTGATATCCTCTTTATTTTTATTTATTAAAAACTCTGTGTCATCTCCAGAAATATTTTAAACAGAAAAAAGTAAATAAAATGCTTCTGACAGGAAAGTAAGAGTGTCAACTTCCAGAGATGTCTCCGTACCTGTGTCTGCTGCCTAGATTCTCCCTATGAACTTATGCGACAATCCTTCCGCCGTTTAACTCCTCCCTTTTCAGTGCAGACATTTATTAAGTTCTTTTATCTTTTGTCTTGCAAGCGTCTTTGCTGCTGAATGAATCCAATAGCTAAACAGTATTTTAAAAAGGAAAATAAATATATTCCTTGTTTCCTTTTTCTTTGAAATGTTATATCATAATTTTATTTAAAATATTGTAGCAATATTTAGGATACGGACAGACACTTTCAGAAGTGAAATAAAATCAAATAAGTTGACAACAGAAGTAAGAAAACAAGGGGTTGATATTCCAACCTTCTACTTCTTTTTACTGGCATCTACAGTTCAAATTTAGTCATCCAAACGACAGAGATTGAATGAAGATAATTCCATTATTATGCAAGCTCATCCCATTTAAACAGTTAAATTATCAGGCCACAGTGTGCCAAAGAGTTTATTTCCTTCTCCCTCATGTTTGCTGGCACATCACAAGAGCTTATTCAATAAGAAACTAAAATGAAGACATTGCCCCAAATTCAGAATCCTAATAATAGTTGTAAAGATGCATCTCACTCAACACTTGGTCATTTTTAAAACACTTTAAACACACTATATTAGATTCGTACCACAACTCTGTAAACTAGGTTGAGTAGATGTTATTAGTCCTCATTTTATAGATGAGAAAATGAAGGATGGGAGAGGCAAAGTGACCCGACCTAGGTCAGAGAAAAAATAACCCTCCTGGATTAGATTCATGTGTTTTGATCATTATCCAGTGATATATCCCCTCAACGTCCCAGGTCACAGGCATAGAGTGATTTTTGTCTAATAAAGCAGACCAACGTGACTGAAGGCAAATTAGCCTGGTTATGTTTGTTGTTGGCAAATCTTGAAAGAATATTGGCACTCATCAGAACAAGAGATTGAACAGAAAAGTTCATATTTATTCTAGATCTAAGGCTGCATGGCTCCATGGCTTGGGGCAAGCCACCTAGCCACTCCTGGATCCATCTACTCTAATAAAAGCGTAATATTGAAATTGACCATTTCTCCGGGGGCACCTAAGCCACACCCACCAGCCAATCAGAGTGAGTGTATGCAAATTAGCCCAGCCAAGATGGCGGAAGCCACCTGCCCCAGGATCCGGGCTGCAGCCACAGGCGGGAGAAGCAAGCCCACACTGTGATCCAGGGGAGACAGAAGCTGTGCTGTTGGCAGGTCCCCGAATGAAGGGGTGGATGGTCCAGAGGTGGAGGTGCCAGAGCTGCATGGGCAGCTGACACCTGGCTGGGGCTGAGCCCTGAGCTGGGGGTTAATGCCTCCTCACCATAGAAGCTTTAAGGAGGGAAGGAGGGCTGCTCCCTCTCTCACACACACACCGCCTCCTGAGCCCACTCTCTCGCTGGCTCTGTTTTCTCTGCCACAGGGGGAGGCATCTCCTGTGAGAGGCCCCAGGTCTCCCTTCAGAGCTGGTGTGAACCCCCGGGGGAGGCAGGAGACAGAGAGACAGGCAGGGGGCGGGGCAGAGGGAGCAGCAGCCAGGGAGAGTTTGGGATGAAGTAACCAGGTGGGGGAGGGGTGGAACAGGATGGAGGGAAGAGCTTTATAAAAGAGTCAGTGGAGAGCAGAGTTAAAGAAGGAAAGAAGATGTATGAGTGACCTGTAGGAGCTATAATGAAAACCAAGTATAGTTGTGTACTGGGGACAGATTTTAAAAGTAGAAGTCAGAAAAGAAAAAAAAGATAAATGATAGTGGATAATTAGACAGGTAGATAGATAGGTATTAAAACAGTGGACGTAAGTAGAAAAGAATGTGTGGCAAAGGTAGGATGAGAGAAAAAGAGAGAGGGAAGAAAAGTTATGAAGGAGGAGCAGGTAGAGCTTAAAAGGAGAATGGGAAGAAGGAAGGAATGGGGGAGGAAGCAAAGCAGGTCAGAGGGAGGAAGTGAAGAGAAAAATTAAGGTGGGAAGGAAGGAAAAGGGGAGGGTGGGCAGGGGTAAAGATAAAGGAAAGAGGGAATGTGGGAAGGGAAGGAGGGTAGTAGAAAAATGGGAAGAATGATGATGGAACAGAAGTAGGAAATAAGGAGGAAAGAAACGTTTATAAATGATGAGTCAGTAGGAAAAGTATTACATAAAGGAGAAAAATTGTGTGAGAGGAAGAAGCCAATAAGGAAGTCAAATACAATTGTGCATGAAGGGGTTAAGATTAAAAAAGAAAGTTAATAGGCCAGCAGGGAAGGGCAGTTAGGGGGATCAGGCAGGCAGGCAGGCAGAGTGGTTAGGGCAGGCAGGCAGGTTAGCAGTTAAGAACCAGAGGTCCTGGATTGTGAGAGTCCCCAAGAACTCCATATTGGATAGGGTGCATGTCGGGCTGAGGGATCCCTTCCCCTGCCCCCCGTGCACAAATTTCGTGCACCAGGCCCCTAGTCTGTTAATAGTTAGAGACACTGCATATCTGTTGAGTGCCAAATAGAACTAGCAGTTACAGTAATTTTGTTCTTACCTTTCATATGACTGAGGTATTCCTGGGAAGATTAAACTTCCTGGTTGTAGTTAAAGAGCATGGTAATCTCCATTCCACTCACACTGGAAAGACTTCCCTGAAGGAGACGGGATTAGACGTGAACTTGGAAGAACCATGTAAATTTCATGTAGTCATTCAATATTTATTGCTGATCTTCTCTACATCAGGAATTAAGCAGTGAAACCTAACAAAGGCCCTACCCTACAGAGGTTACATTCCATAAATAAGCCGGTAAATATACAGTGTGTCACATGGTGGTATATGCCATGAGAAAAATAAAGCAGGGTGAGTGGACAAGGGAGTCCCAGGTGTGTGTGTGGGGGGGAGTTGAGTGGGATGAGTTACTGCTTTATAAAAGGTGTTAAGGGGAAACTTCACTATCAATTTGATATATGAGCAGAGACCTGAAGGAAGTAGGGAATAGTCATGTGGAAATAGTGAGGGAGAGCATTTCCAGGAAGGAAATAACAAGGCCTGCGGTGAGAGACCTGCTTGATGTGTTTCAGGGAAGCACCGAGGCCAGTGTGGCTGGATGGAGTTTGCATGAAAGAAAGAGAGGAGATGAGATCAGGGTGGTGGGGTCCAGGTCCTGGGGGACCTTGTAAGGATTTTGGCTTCTGCTCTGTTCTATTAGAAGCCATTTGGAGGTTCTGAGAAACAATATCAAAGATTTGGAATAGGGCACATTTTAAAATTACAGTTACATACCCAAAAGGCTAATAAAGAAACCTAAAGAGGCCTGTCAATGTTGACATCTTAAAATGTATTTTTCATAAACATAAAGGAATCTAAGACATTTTAATTTCTAAAGAGCAAGCCTTTTGTTAAAATCTTCAAGGTACTCCATTACAGACAGAATCAATTCTCTCCATTTTGCATCACCAACTAAACACACATGAATTAACTCTTCACATTGTTGTAATTTTTATACTCCAGAGTCAAGACTGGACAAAAGTACTTACGAAAATAGCAATGTGCTTCTGTAGAAATTTGTACATTCACATCCAGATGTCCTACCATACAATTCTTGATGATAGCTACAAAAAGAAAGAGAAAACCACTGAGTGATGTTTGCTCAGCCCCAAATGTTGTGGTGATAATAGGATATTCTCCTCTCTGTAAACCTGTCTTCCCACCACACAAAGCCCCTCATCTAATTGTGTTACTTCAGGCAGTCCTCAAGTTGTTTGGCCTCGTGTACTTCCTGTG
The DNA here is from genome assembly GCA_004026665.1 of Murina feae. Taxonomy (NCBI): domain Eukaryota; kingdom Metazoa; phylum Chordata; class Mammalia; order Chiroptera; family Vespertilionidae; genus Murina; species Murina feae. The sequence goes on along the minus strand of PVJC01018878.1, from coordinate 25,097 downwards.
CATAACAGTGATAGTAAGGTGGCCTATTTCTATCCCCATCATAATTTATTATTAATGATAGACCATCGTAAAATGTTATGGGCTTCATTGATCAAAGTATTAAGTCATTTCTGTAACACGTATTGAAGCATCTTTCTTATGTTAGACACTGGAAAGGGGAAAGGGGACAAAGAAAAAAGATGTAATCACTACCCTCTAACAACCACTACTCTGGGAGAGACAAGAATATATCTTGCAACATAATGTGAGATAGGATGCCTTAAGGGCCATAAAAGAAGTATTAGGGCAATAAAATCACCTGTTTAGTAATTTACATTTTAAAAATATACTTGTACAGTGCTGGCTGGTGTGGCTCAGTTGGTTGAGCATTGGCTCATGCAGCAAAAGGTCGCCAGTTAGATTCCAGGTCAGAGCACATGCCCAGGTTGCAGGCTTGATCCCCAATAGGGGGCATGCAGGAGACAGGTGATTGATGTTCCACTCTCACATCAACTTTTCTCTCTCTTCCTCTCTCTCTCCCCCTCTCTCTCCCTTTCTCTTCCTCTTGCTCTAAAATGAATAAAAACATATATTTAAAAAATCTTTTTGGAAAAGAACTTCTCCTCCCACCCCCCCAAAAAATGTAATTAAAACACTCATTTGTCACATCCACACAATCACATAAAAACATACTCACTGAAATAAGTTCCTATCTTTTTACATAACATCACCACAGAATAGTGCCTTTATCTTTCAGTACCACTAAAACAAAGGATTATTTTTCCCCACTTCATAAAAAATTTAATCTAGTCAACGCTGTTTCTTGGTTTCTCATCCCATGGGAGCATCTTTAATCAATACAGACCAGTGTGTCATTTTTCCTGTTTGTTTGGAGCTCCTAATAAAATTGCCCAGAACATCTATTTTCGTGTGAATATTTCATCATGAGGGAAATACTAGGTAAGAAGTAGGAAAAGGAGAGCAGAAACTGACAGCAACTTATTTCAACCATAAATTTCCGTTTATGGCACATGAGGTGCCATCCAGTTGTTTCATGTGCTAGCATTAGAGTAAAAGTTCATGGTAAGGGGCAACAGTAAATTTGCTCAAGGTCTGGAAAAAAGACATTTAGTTTTATATCTTTTCAAATAGTTTTCATATTAGTAATATAAAGAATCAACTTTTGAACTTGAAGCCATTTTTAGCCTCATCCTAAAAGAACTAATAAAAGCAATTAAATCACACCATGAACCATTTTTGTTTTTCTACGTTGGCAAAATGGGAAGGAACTTTCAAGGTTACTTAGTTGAAGTTATTGAAGTGCGTTTGTTTTTAAGTTTAATATAATGATCCCTTCAACCAGTACTTAAGAAATACTGGTTACGTATTTTGAAACAGATAAAAGTGGAGTCACTTTGATTGAATTCAGGCGGTGCTGGGTATGAGCAGCTGTATCTGGTTACCATGTCCACAACCATTGTAGTTTATTAGTTTTTATGAAAATTATTTTCCCCATTTTAAAAGGTAAAAAGTAGTGAGAACATTAAAATTGTTAGTAAGGAGATGTATATAAGAGAGGCATGAGGCAATTGTTACCAAGGGCTGAGAAACATGCCCAATTTTGCTATGCACATAGAGTAAGCATTGGGGAGCCGAGCTGGTTATCAGTAACAAAGAAGGACTCAAGATTTGGGCAAAGCCTGTGCCCTTGGGCATCAAGAGGCAAGGAGAAACAGCTAAGAAAAGAGGGAACTTTGGAGTATGTGGTATTGAATTGATTTTTACCTTTGATGCCTATTAACCTTTGTGTTAACCCAAAAAGATGCTAGAATTACAACCAAGAACTGAAAATTGACTCTTGGTAAAAGGGTTACTGTTGAAACTTTTGTTTTAAGCCACAGGTGGTTCAATGGTTTCAAAATCCACTGGAGTCTAAACAGAATCAAAGTGAGCATCGGAGTTGTGAAGGACAATAGAGCTGCTAAAAATTCTCCCCAGCATTTCCCTGGAACACTGAGGGTAATCACATCCCAGGAGGTTTTTATATGGAAAAAATTTGATCTATTTGGGAAGAGAATGCCCATTTTACCACTTTATGTTTATTCGAAATGATGGAATTATAGACATAAACTCCTCCCGATCACTTTGAACTTAGGATCAGGGGGATTTCTGAGCAGCTCTTTGGAGCCTTGCTCATATGTAGACAACTGGTTTGCTCTATATAGTAAACAGCTAAACTTCTGAGTCACACCCTTATTTTGAATGATTTGGAAGGCACTATTTTTACATTTTTATTTTATTTTCAAGATATCATTTAGTGGAGAGAATGAAATCTAATTACAGTGCCTCTCAGTATTATCAGAACTCCTTGAGTTATTTCATAGTTGCAAGATTATTTTTCTCCCAACACCCCTAATTTAAAAGTATAACATAGAAATAAATTGCATCGTGTTTCATGTAATAGAATCTATACTCATCTGCTAAATGCCCAAAATTCTCTCCATAAAGCTAATTAACTAGATAAAAGGTCCATATCAGGCTTGTAGCAGTTCCTGTCTCCAAGGGCCTATCTCAGTAATTAATTATATTCCTGAGAATTTCTGAAAACACTTTTCCAGTTTCATGGGTCTTTAGAAATGAAACATCTTGGGCATCATCCAAATTATCTTAATCTCTCAATCTGCCTCGATTTGCATCCAGTTCCTACAAGGAAGCAAAGTTAAATGTCTTTAAAATGAGGGCTATATATCCTCCTCTTTCATCAGTTATTTACTTCAGGTTCAGATAACACAAATTGAATTTTTAATCAACCTCATTTTTAAAGCACTGTTAACATTAGAGTGCACATTCATTTGGGATCAGCTTAACACGCTGGCTTGGTTGAAATAAAAAAATATTAATAAAGCATGAGTTAAGTACTGAAAAGTTATAATGTGTTGTTAACAGGGCACACCTTGGTCCCTATTGTCCCATGGGCATGTCTAGCAGGCCAGGACTCTTTGGCATCATCGCTGCCACCATGTTACCTTCATTCCTCTATTGAGGAAAATTCCTTGTCAATTCATGACCTCCCAAGAGATATGACATTTTATCAGCTAGAACCCTAGTGGAACATGAGTTTCTGAGAGGCAAGATCCTGAACGAATGTACGTGGAAGTGGGGTCTAGAGGAATTGGCACCCAGGAGTAAAGAGAAGGGCTGAGATCATATTCCCAAATCATTTAACTCTGCCTTAGGCTTCTCCCCCAAATTCAGACCAAATGGCTATTTAAAGCTCCTCAGGGGAAAGTAGACTATAAGTCATCTAAACATAATCAAAAGATGTGCAGAAATGGCACTGGCTCTTTATAAAACTACTAGAGGCCTGGTGCATGAAAATTCATGCACTGGAGTGGGGGGATCCCTCAGCCCGGCCTGCCCCTTCTCACAGTCTGGGAATGCTTAGGGGCAGGAGGCAACCCAGCAATCAGGGGAAGGAGATGCCCCATCACACTTCTGCTGCTGCCACTGCTGGCAGCGCAAGCCTCAGCCAGCCCTGGTTACCTGAGCCTCAGCTGGCCCTGGGCAGCTGAGGGGCTGAGAGGACTGGAGGACTCCAGAGGCAGGCATGCAGAGCTAAGAGGACTGGGCGCTGCCATTTTTTGGCTGTGAGCACTGCCATATTTGAGGGCAGGGCAGTCAATTAGCATATTCCCTCTTTATTGTCTGTGGGCACTGCCATCTTTGTGGCAGTGTGAGGGTCAATTAGTATATTTCCTCTTTGTCAGATAGGATGCCTGAGTGTTAGCACCTCAAATGATCTGGCTGTGTCAGTGACACAGTCTGAATGTGCTCTCTCTTCTATGTTTAGTCTCCAGATGTGAGACGCTTTCAAGCTATTCTTAAAAAACAAGAATATAAACTTCAAAAAAACAACTAGTAGAAGATGGAGTAGACACTATCAGAAGAAATACAGCCTCTTGAAGATGTGAAGTCACTCCTTCCCAAAACTAGTTGAAAGGAAGCTTTCTTTTCTGTCTCTTGGGATTTCATAGTGTCACCTAACAAAGCTGAAGAGGGTCGGAATTTTTAATGAGAAGTTTCCTTTAATTACAGGCTCCCTTACTATGTTACCAAATAGCTAGTAGCCCTGAGGGTGGAGTTAGACTGTTTAAAGCCGTGTTTTAATCTCCTCTGTAATTGCAATTTGATTGCTGGTGTAAATTACCTAGTAGGTTTGCCACGTTCAGTGCCAGCCATTTCCCAAAGTGCATAATTTTGAATTAAAAGGCTGATATCCATCCAAAAGTTTCCCAGAATGTTTCCTGGGCTCAGTGAATTATGCATTAAATGGAATTCTTTTAAAAGAAGGCAAGAGGTTTCTTTGATGTCAGCTGGGGTTTTTCATCATATTGTGACTATTAATTTTTAGACTTTTTTAGAGGTTGTTTCTTGAACTCTATGTTCAATTTAGGACTTATTACTGATATTTCTCTAGCCTTTATATTTTACTTTAACAGCATCATATATCATACTGAATATGGCAGGTTCTGGCATAAACCTGGTGGTTCATTTCCTAGGCGGGGACGTGGGGAGGAGAATGGAGAAAAGGACAACTGCTGCAAACACACCCTCTGCTGGATAAAACATGCATATTCTTTTAAGAACTTGCCCTCACATTAAGAAAAGGCTTTAGGATCCTCACAAGGACAAACAAGAACAATTAGGGAAGCTGAGATGTATATAGGAGCTCATCTATGGGGCATCTCTAAGCTAATATCCAAATACCAATGGTCTCCTTTGATGATTTTTTTAACACAAGGTAACCTGATATTAGTATGTTTAATTGAGATATGTCCCCTATCCAAATATCGTATCACAAGTTGTAATAAGCAAAATCGATCCTAAGAAAGTAAACACACCCCCTTATGCAAAAGGAAATAAGGGCAATCAAGTTTCTACCATCGTATGCAAATGCTGATTCTGGGAAAATTATTTACATCATGCACAATTCCATATTACTGGTCTCTTTTTTTTATGTTTATAAAGCACTTTGAAATTTGTCAAGGGCTGTGCTTTTCTACATCCTTATAAGTTAATATAGACTTCATCATTCAACACAGACACTCCTGAGAGCAAAAAGGAGCACTATGAATAATTCCATCAGGGCAATGTGCACAAACCAGGTCCGTCCTGGCCTAATCAGGACAAAATTCCTCTCTATTGATAGGTAATCAAACCTTGCAAAGAGAAACCACCTCCCAGTCTACACCTACTGCCAACTCACAGAGAAGAAAAATCAAAGGTGGAAATGACCCTGTGTAGTGAGCAGATTCCAGACTGGGGCAGTGAGGAGAAACACTTGGGTTCTCATCACAAATATGTTCAGCATTGACATTATTTGATTCCATTATCCATGCATCAATTCAGCCATGGCTAAGGACCATTAAAAGAGGCAGAAATGTGTGTTAATTGGATTTATTTTGGTCATCATTTTGCAATATATGCAAATAGCAAATCATCATGTTGTACACTTGAAACTAATATAATGTTATGTCAATTATACCTCATTTTTAAAAAAAAAAAAAAGGTCAGATGAAACTTCATGAGTACCTAGAAGGGAGATAAGTCACTTCTAAGCATAGACAGGCTGTTTCAGGGAGAAGGCAGCATTTGAAGTAAGCATTGCAAGAAAAGCAAGATTTGGGGAATGGGCACTCTGGCAAAGACAGAAGCTTTCAATAATGCACTGGGGCAACTGAGTAAAATACGGTGTTGCCCCATCACATCATTAAATATTGCTTTTCAACCAACCTTCCTTGAAGCTTACTAAGTGTCAAATACTTTGGCACACTGACAGACAAAACAGACATCAATTCCTACCTTCAGGCATATACAGCTGGCCCTAGCCGGTTTGGCTCAATGGATAGAGCGTCTGCCTGTGGACTGGAGAATCCCAGGTTTGATTCCAGTCCAGAGCACATGCCTATATTGCTAGCTTGATCCCCAGGAAGGGGAGTGCAGGAGGCAGCCAATCAATGATTCTCTCTCATCATTGATGTTCCTATCTCTTTCTCTCCCTCTCCTTTCCTCTCTGAAATCAATAAAAATATATCTAAAAATAAAAAGAATATATAGGCTGGTAAGTAGTAGGCTGTGACCATCTGTATTTCAGAGGCCATTTCTGAATTAGAAATTTGGGAACCATCAGCATATTTAAACTGACAAAAAAATAGCTAAGATCACTTTGGGAAAAGACATAGAGAGAGAAGTACTAAACCCTGAGTTATTCCAATATTTAGAAATAAAAACAATGTCTTAGGAGGGGTGGGGGGGGCAGGGGAAGTTAGTATAGTAACAGTAAAACAATATATCTTACTCTCTTTTCCAATTTTGGAATATAGGTCTCTATTTCAGAGGAAATTAAGTTTGTCAAGATGTAGATCAGATATAGCTTTAAGCTTCCTCATCATCCAATAATTATCACAATAATTTAAAAATTAGGAATACCTTTCTCCAAGGAACCCTAAATGCTTTAAGTGTATTTTGTAATGTATCTCTCTAGGATTGCTAATAAATTATAAAACATACCTTAGTGAAAGTCAAGCAAAAGCACCATTACTATCTATGCTATCTTTAATTTTAGATTTCCTGTAGGGAAATACTCAGTTCTCCCTTTTCACTATCCATGAGGTGAATCAGAGCAGAACTACAATTCCAATCTTATTTATGAATATAAAATTAACTCAAAATATAGCTCTTCCCAGATCCCTCCTGTATAGTGTCCTCTGTCATGCTGTCCATCATTTTTAAATGAATGTTATTCAATGAGCCCTTTGGGGCCTTCTTTTGATCACTTTTTATGTTAACTATTGCAGAAAATTTTAAGTACAACTTAGGCTGAAGGTCAGTCTAAGGAACAGCAAATATTTCCTGGATTTTCTGAGCCTTGTCAGAGTTTAGCTGTCCTATTTTTAGTCTTTGGTATCCATTCGGTAAATTAAGCACCTACTGTGTGTTAGGCCTTGTACCTACACATTGAAGCTAAAAAAGATGTCAATCTCTACCTTCAAGTTGAGACTCCAACCATTCACTTCCTTGTTTGTTTCTCTTTAGGCTTCTACAACTTCTCATATTTTTCAAACTCTGTTCTTCTATGACTTCCATGATTCCAAACCATCTGTGTCTTTCTCATTCCTCATTGGCCCTTCTCTCTTAGCCTCTTTGGCAGGTTCATTCTGTGTCCAAACTCTAAATGTTTTAACAGCTTAAGGCACCATCCTGCAAATCCTCTCTGTAGTTGTCTCATAAAGTCCCCAACATTGAACATTATCTGTGTTTGGATATTTAATTTTCTTGACATCTTATCTTGAATATCTAAAAACTATCCTACGTTTAACATATCCAATCCAAAACTTTATTTTCACTCTCCCATCCCCCCACTGCAGCTGCCAAAATAAAAATGTACACAACTGTTCCTCTACCTTTCTCAGTTAATGGCACCATCATCCATCTCTTTCGGTAAAAATCTATAATCAACCAAAGAACAACTCTTTTCCTCCCAATGTTAATTCATGAGCACCACCTCAGAAGGTATATCCAAAATCTGACGACTTCTTAGGGTCTGTACTCCTCTTCCAAACTGCCCACCTTCCTCTCTTGCTTCGATCCCTGAAATACCAGCTTAGTTATTTTCCTTGTATCCATTCTTATTCTCCTGGAGTTCATTCTCCACATCAAACCAGAGTAAGCTGTTAAAAATGTAAATCCTCAGGACACTTTCCATTGATGATAGAACACAATCTGAACACAGTACCGCAATCTATAAGACCTAGTAGGACACAGTTCCCTGCTGCCACTTGAACATCACACAGTTCTGTCGAGAACAGTCTTCCTCCAGAGCCTCAGGTGGCTGGCTCCTTCTTGTCTTTGGGTTCAGCTCAAATAATACTTGCTTTTAAAAAGCCTTCCTCGGTCACCCTACCTAAGGAACTCTCCCACCGACCATGACTCCACATTATACCATTACCTAGTTTTAGTTTTTGTCACAGCACTTATCACAGTTTGACGTTATATCATCTGTTTAATTGTTAGTTTGTAGTCCACTCGGCTAGTCTGCAAGGAGGCAAGAATCATGAGCATGTTCTTCACATTTTTAGCCTTAGAATTTATTGAGTGTTAAATATGTAAATGAAAGAATTGAGGTTAGAATTGAGTACTATCAGGATACAAAGAAGTATCACTTATTCTCATTTTAGGGGGTCAGCAAAAAATATATATTTCATGTCTTGAGATATAAATAAAAATGAATAAAGAGGGACCCAGGCAAAGGCAATTATATATGCAAAGAAAGAGAGGCAAAAGTTTTAACTTTCAGGCAATAAAAAATTGTTCAGTACTTGTGGAGCATAGAGCTTAAGAAGGATGAGCTGCAGACAGAAGTGGTAGGGACAGATGTTGGGGAGAAGGAGGGAGTAGGAAGGAACAGTTAAACATTTGTGACCTGGGTAAAAGTATTACACTGTCAAAGACATCAAGTCTCCTGTTGAGGAGTTTGAACTATTTATTGGTGCTGCTACAGTGTGAAGAATCAATTGTTGGGAATGAGGGGTCGAGTCTCAGCTAAAGGGAAATAATCGTTTGCTAGGCTAAAAAATCTGAGCTTTTCTGAGTTGCTTTCATAAATAGAACAGTAATGGAACCTACTTCATGGGATTGCTATATGGAAAGAAATTAGGGTCTTCTGAACTTCACCCTTCAGCCTAATTAAAAAGATGCAATTTTTAAATTGTTCACAATTAAAACTCACAAATATGGCCTCAAAGTTGTGAATAAATGAGATGCTCAAAGCAAAAACATAAAATTTATCCAGAAAACATTAGGCATGCAGCCTAGAGCCAGAAAGGGAATTTGGATCTACTGAAGTAAACCATGCTCTACACACACACACACACACACACACACACATACCCTAGGTCTGTCTCCTTTGAGACCAGGGCATTCCTTCTAGTGTGGATCACTGTTTTCCATGGTGAGAGCAGAAAAATGAATTTCTTCTTAAATGATCCTTACAGAAATTCTCAAATCACACTGTGAATTGTGTTCATTTTTTTTCCTAAAATACCAGTCTTGTATTTCATGCCTAATCATTCATTTAATGAGCAATTGCTGAAATGCTTACTGAAATGTGTCTCTTACTGTGCTAAACATTAGGATGAATAAGACATAGTTTCAGCATTCAAGACAACTACATCAGTATGTGACAATGACTATCTATATATATAAAAGCCAAGCCGGAACAACCAGTCACTATGACGCGCACTGCAGCTGGCCAACTGGATGATCAGGGGGTGGCCTCTCCCCCTGGCTGGCCCAGCCCCTGATCAGCCTCCCTACCCCAATTGGGGGCGGGGCTGGCTGGCCTGCGACCCCTATCCCCCACTGGCCTGGCCCAGTGGGCCTCCATCAGGGTAGGCTGGCTGGACCCACCCATGCACGAGTTTGTGCACAGGGCCTCTAGCAATAGATAAACTCATTTAGTGATTATGGAAGCACCATGAATAAATATGCAGAATAGACGGAGGGATCCAAGAGTCAGAGTAGAGTAGGATAGACCATAGTTAAAAACATGAGTTCTGGAGCCATACAGACCTGGGTTTGATTCTGAAACTTTTACTAACTAGTCATATGACTCAGTCTCTTCCATGCTCAGTTGCCTCATCTGTCAAATGTCAATGAGCACCCACTTTATTAGGCTAAATTAAATGAGATGATATACATGAAGCACAAGAGCATACCCATAGCTCTACTGAAATCAATGCACCTGTAGCAGTAACCATAAAGATAATTTATGATTATTTCCTTATCTAATCTAATAAAAGAGTAATATGCAAATTGACCCCCACTCTGTTACACCTTGGCCACAGCCAAGCCATGCCCACTGGCCAATCAGAGCAGCTGTATGCAAATTAACCCAGCCGACATGGCAGCCAGCAGCCACAGAGCTAGAGCAAAAGGAGGCTTCTGTTGCACCAGCGATGGAGGAAACTGCCTGCCTAGGCTGCTCAAGGCAACAAAGTTTCAATTATAGAAGCCATGGAGCTGAAGCAAACAGGAGGCTTCATTGCTGCCTAGGCCTCTACTCAAGGCAACAATGTTTCAATTATAGAAGATAAATAAACCTCAGAAACATGATTCCAGCCAGCCTTGCTGGGATGTTGGGTCAATGGGAGCTGTGGGCAGCCTGAAAATGACCCTCAGCTCCTCACCCAGGCTGGCCAGGCACCCCAGTAGGGACCAGAACCCTGAAGGGACTGTAGGCAGCCTGAAAACGGCCCTCAGCCCCTCACCCAGGCTGGCCAGGCACGCCAGCAGGTGGACATCCCCCAAGGGGTCCCAGACTGTGAGAGGACACAGGCCAAGCTGAGGGACCCCCTGAGTGCACAAATTTTTGTGCACCGGGCCCCTAGTTTAATTATAAGAAGGAACTATTGAAGAGGTATACAATAGACTAGAACAAGGGCATTTATTATTCAATAAAAGAAGGTGCATATATGCCAAACGCCTCAATGCCCAGCAGATGTCTGCAGCCTTAGTCACTTCCCAGGAGCACCTAGAGTTCCAGAAACTAAATACAACAGTTAGCAATAAAAGGAAGGTCCGATCCAGCAATGCCGCTGCTGTGGGTCCTCTTCCCAGATGTAGATGTACACTGCAGGGTAGTAAATTTCTCTTCTGGGCACTGAGTCCCTATCTCATTGATCAGAGCTCTGAACTGGGCAAAGAAGTCTTAGGCTATCCCCCTGCCATCACACAATAACCCTTAAGCATCTGTCTCGGACTTCCTAATTGTAAGATAACATCCGCTTGTAAATTGTACCCCTGCCGAGCCCGCTCCAACAGCTCCAGCTACTCCACGGGAAGGAACGCTTTCCTTTACATGGCAATTATCACAGCCAGGGATACTTGGTGCCATTTGCTGAATTCACTGGATGAAAATAAAGCAGAAAGTAAGAGCTGTCGCTGCTTGTATGTCTCTATGCATGTGTGGGAAACAGTACATCTAAGGGGGAGAATTCGTTTTCCACCTTCTCCCTTTGTTCCTGAAACAAAGTTTTTGTAATTGTTTTCCTTCTCAAATCACACATTATCGAGAAGCTTAAAAAAAAAAAAAAGACTTTACATTTATTCCAATTGCTACCTTAAAAATGTTACTGCTGATTGCTTGTGCCTCAAAAGTTACCATACAACGCATTTAAAGACAATCATACACCTTAAAGCCAGCAAAATAAATGTTTCTGGGACCCTCTTGGAACTGTTTGGAGAAAAATATTGAAAACTGACTGCTATCACAGCAACCATCAGAGATGGAGAAGCTGAGCTGAAGCTAAGGCCAGGCTGCCCAGCAGGCCTTGGGGCACAAACACATCACAATGGCCATGATCAGCAACCAGAGAACGGACTGGCTGCAAAACCACACTTTCTGCAGTGCAATTACTCAGAGGCATTTCATCCAAATGTATAATGCTCTAACCCCTGAAGGCCAAAATCACAAACCATCTCCATCCCCTTCCCAAGCTGTGTCATTAGTTTTGAAGTGGAAAGCACTTGGCTACAGTCAAAATAGTCAAAAACAAAGCAAACAGAACAAAACAAAACAAAAATCCTTTTCACTCCACACCCCACAGAAGGTACTCTGAACTCAAAGTAAAGTGGGACTAGAGGGTACCTACGTAAGGATGGCATCTGCTGAATTCTAAGTGAACCTGGACCTGAGAAAGAATGCTTGCTGCCCTGGAATATATTCTCCCACCTTCCAAAAATGATCCTATTCAATGTCATATTCAGGGGCATTAACTAGAACAAACACTTCATCTTCTAAAATATGACTGCAGCCTTTTACAAAATTAACCCTGTGAGCAAGCTCTCAGATGATTAAAATGCACACCCCACGTCTCTGTAACCCATAAGCACATCTTTTTTTCTGTGGGCAGGTTTTGATAAGGTATCTGGGTCATAACATCCGGAAAGAGTATAAATATTGTGGGAAAGAAGAGTGGGTAGCCAAAACCCAAACATCAAATGGTTTTGCCTAAAAATAGCTGTGAGAGTGGCTTGTCATGAGTGGAATAGACCAATCCCGCACCCACAGCACAGCGGGTGCACTCCGACTCCCAAGAGGGGCTCGATCCTGAAGCCTGGGTGGAGAGGTGAGATGATACCTTGTCTCCAAGTCATTATTTTTAAATAGATAACAGAATGAATGCCTGAAATTGGGTTCTTACAAATGAATTCAGCAGGTAGTATGTGTTGAGTACCTTAAACAAGCAGACAATCTACTGTATATCACTTCCAAACACTTTTTTTCCTATATGAAATCCGTATTTATCTTTATTTTTTGTTCGTAATTTTATTTTATATTTTAATTAAATCTTTATTGTTGAAATTATTACATATGCCCCATTTTCCTCCATTGACCCTTTCTAGCCTACTCCCACCCAGCCCCACCTCAGGCCTTCACCACCTTACTATCTGTGTCCAAAGGTTATGCATAAACGCATACAAGTTCTTTGGTTGATCTCTTTCTACCCACACCCCCCCCCATTCCTTCCTTCTGAGATTCTGGAGTCTATTCTGTGCTTCTATGTCTCTGCATCTACTTTAGAACTTACATTGGCTAAGATCTGGAAACATCCCAAGTGCTCATCAGTAGATGAGGGGATAAAAAGGCTGTGGTACATTTATACCGTGGAACACTATGCAGCAGTAAAAAATGATCTCTTACCCTTTGAGACAGTATGGAGGGACCTGATGATTGTTATCCTAACTGAAATAAATCAATCAGAGAAAGACCTCTCACTCATATGTAGAATATAATGAACAAAATAAATTGATGGACCAAACATTTTTTTTAGTTTTCTGGTGACAGCTTTGAAGTGCTAACCTGAGGTTCCTATAAAGCAGTGGTTCTCAATCTGTGGGTCGCGAGCCCTTTGGTGGTCAAATAACCCTTTCACAGGGGTCGCCTAAGACCATCCTGCATATCAGATATTTACATTACGATTCATAACACTAGCAACATTACAGTTATGAAGTAGTAATGAAAATAATTTTATGGTTGGGTCACAACATGACGAGCTGTATTTAAAGGGCCAGAAGGTTGAGAACCACTGTTATAAAGCGTTATGACCATATTTATAGCACCATAAATAATAACCTATTACCTTATTTATATATATAAAAGCCTGAGTGACCGGCCGACCGTTCGGCCATCTAACCAGTAGTTATGATGCACACTGACCACCAGGGGGCAGATGCTCAATGCAGAAGTGGAAACCACAGGCATGGAAACATGGAACAGACTGATGAATCTCAGAGGAAAGAGGGAAAGGGGAGAGGGCGGGAAAATATTAACCAAAGATCTTATATGCATACAAGAGGCCAGTGGGGTCCCTCAGCCTGGCCGCATTCTCTCGCAATCCGGGACCCCTTGGGGGATGTCAGAGAGCCAATTTCAGCCTTATCCCCACAGGCCAGGCCCCCCCTGGTGCATGAAAAGTATGTTTATAAGAACCTTAGCAACTTATCAGCTGATGCTTGCAGAGGTTCTTTGCTTTCTGCCTCACAGTCATCTTTTTTCTGTTCCTTTATTCCTTCCTCCAGCACACATTTCTTAATGTCAGGCACAAATCTCTGATATCAGATATTTTATAGGGTTTTCTGAGATAAAGAACAGGGATAGGAACGCAAGCTTGGGCTCCTCCAGACCAGAACAAGCTTCCCAAACCACATGCTTACGGCCTTTCAGGATGTCCCCCTTCAACATCCTTGAAAGCTTGCCTTTTGCAAAATATCCCTAAAGGTGCAGAAGATCAGTGTCACAGTTTCTTCCTTATTTCCAAAAGTGCGTCCTGTAGACAAAGTCCAACATTTCTTCACTAACTTTAGCTTTTTACGTGTGTGTGTGTGTGTGTGTGTGTGTATACACAATCTAGCAGATGTAATTAGGCAAAATTGTGGGGTGGGGCTCAGTTAATTCACTAGCAATTTGGAAAACAGGGCAATAGTACAGATAATATACCCCATGGTAAGAGGCTGAATAAAGAGCAAAGGCTTTTTTTTTTTTTTTAACTAGGAAGAGATAGATTATGTCAAACATTTAGATGGTTTTAAACTATTTTAGATAAGTGAAGTCTGCCCTCTAAAGAACTCCGATGTGTCATATAATGATTTGAACAGACCGAAGCCATTTAATCAAGGCTCAGAAAACCAGCTGGCTGTCAACACAGTGGCTACACAATGGTGGACACATTCACTCAATCATTTATTCATGAGTTCATTCATTTTACACACATTCATTGACTACCTACTAGTAGGAAGACATTCTAATAATCAAGCAAGTGTTCTGGAGCACTTTCTATGTGGTAGACACTGCGCTACCTACTCTCAATGTAATTCTCCCTGTAATCAATCCTATGGGTCGCTGATCACAAATAAGTGAAGTGACCAGTGAGTGATGAAGCTGAGATTGCAGCACAGGCAGGCGGGCAGAACCAGGGGACAGTGATGCATGTCACAGTGCAGTCCTCCTGGAGCTGTTGGTCTAGACAGGGTACCAGAGCAAACAAACAACTTACTGAGGGTGACTCATGCTCTGCTAGACAGAGGTGTACTCACAGGCTCTGGGGCCCAGAGGAGAGCTCATTTTCAGTCAAGCATCGCTTGTTTACTTGAATTCTCCCCCCAAACAATTTCTTAATTTATTCCCTCTCTCCTCATTTGAAAAAGAAAATGAGATTTAAAAATCTATAATTTTCTTTTTAACTAGTGGGATATTTTCCTCTCTCCTTTGATATGTGTACAGTAAGTATACATGGCTTAAAACAACTGCTTTTTGAGAACCTGTGTTTAAGCAGTGGGGATTCAAACACATCATCAAGTGGGTTTGCCAGCTCCAGGAGGGAGTGGCCAAACCAGGACTCTCCTGCCAACCACGCCTGTCGTGCACTAAGGTCACCTATGTTTTACGAAATGAAGAAATGCAAATTTTCTCTTAATATGTTAATAAATAACATGAATTCAGAAGTTTTGAAAAGACAGTGGAGGAAAAATAAAACAGACTTCTCAGGCTGAATTTAGCCTATCGACCTCCGGTCGCAATTACTGTTTAAAGGGGGATAAGGTTTGTTTTCTGCCTTTGAGGAGTTCATAACATCATGAGAAAAAAAGATAGTAATGGGAGAGGGATGCAGAAAAAAATGACAGTGTGAGACAAAGATGGTAAGTGCCAAAGAAAAGGAACATTGCACATGGGATCACAGAGGGGACTTACCCTTTCAGCTGAGACAAAGCTAAGGGCAAAGATGCCATCTTTATTTGGGTTTTACAGGAATGGCAGAAGGAAAGGGCATATGAAGCACAGGGAACCACGGGAGGAAAGCACAAAAGGGAAAGTGCAGGTCGCATATGGCACAGAGGAAGGGGGCAGTCAGGTTTCCTTGTGGATTGTGAAGGGATGGAGTGAAAGGCATGAGTGGGGAGATGGACCAGATTACCCAGGACTTTGAAATTCATGAAGATGCGTTGCCCGTACCACGAGGCTCCATGATCCACCAAAGCGCGAGATGTTGGGCATCCCTAAATAAAGTAAATACATTAAAACAAAATTTGATTGTCTAAAACCTGGGGAAAGCTATATGTCCTACCAATTTCTGGACGATCCTCAAGGCTATTCACAAACTAGATGCTCTAAGAACTAACCCTACATCATGTAATGTGTTTTGGTTTATTAATCCAGTTTATTACTTGATCACAGAACTTTTGTTTTTCATTAGAACATTTATTTTTAACCTACAAAGAACAAACAAAAATTGTCAGTGTTGCCGGATGTAACAGGAAAGCCACTTGGGCCTTCATGTACTGAAGTGATGGTGATTGTGGAGACAAAGACATTTTAAGAGGAATGCGAACCAGGAGAAAAGGGGAGAGAGACTGGGCACAGGAAATCAGCCAGGAGGCTATTGTGAAATAGTCCATAGTCATGTCAATGGCCCCTTATTACTTAGTATTCCTTATATGTCAGACATCCCTGGAGGTGCTGTTCATATTGTACATATTGCAATGAGAACCAGAATTAGGGTAAAAGCAGCAATCGATATCCAGTTTGGGGACAAAGACAGATCAGCCAGTATTCTCAATCCTCCTCCCAGTCTCTCAGCTTCCTCTAACTTCTTTTCATTCTCTTTTTTTTTTCTCTACAATTGCCATTGCCCTGTAACTCCAATTTGAAAGAAAATTAATGTTTGAAATTTCATTGCTATCATTAAATCTTCTCTTTTTTTTCCAAAAAATTGAGATTTATTTTCCTTCCTTTGTTGCTCCTGTTATTTTCTTTCAAATATGTCATAAGCTAGGACTAATAGAAAAAGTAGGTTGTTAGCTCTGTATGGGGTTTTAGGGCTTTGGTATGGAATTAAGTGCCAAATCCTATCCTACTTCTCCTTTTTTTTTTTTTTTTCCCCTCCTGGGTTGCAAACATGTAAGAATCAAGAGTCAAAAGAAAACTAATTTCAATTCTTGTTAATAACTGAGCAAGTACCTGATCTCGCCCCCTACCCCAGCCTTCTCCCCAGTACAAGCCTTCTCTGATACTAACGCTGGAATCCTGGGCAAAGACCACAAACCAAGAAGGCGTGGGTTCCCACAACCCCAGGCTAAGGGCTAAGGCCTTAGAGCAGATTGCAAGCCTACATAGCCACATGGCTATACCACTTGTATGAGGAGTGAGTGGCAGGTCTCCCTTCCCCACCTGTTGCAGGTGGAGCAGAGAGGGTCAGAGCTGCTAGGCAAGTGCCCCTCAGTCTGCACCACCTGGAGACTGAAGTGCAAAGTGGGCATGAAGGTGGCCAAGGCTGGTCCTGAGAAGTTAGCCCCTCTGTCAGTTGTAGGAGGTGGAAGAGCATCTGCCTGCTCTCCTAAGTATGGTGAAACTGACAAGTAGAGAGAAATAGTCCAGTCAGTGAATGTTAGACTTCGCCAACCAGATCTGCAAATTCTCCCCTGTGGAAGAGAGAAACAAAATGGGACAGGATGGCAGTTAAGGAGCAGAAATTCTCTTTCTCTGGGTCTAACACTAAACCCCACAGGATAACATTGTAGGAAAGCTGCACAAGCCTTCTGCCCAAAATTCTTTCTCCAGAGATATCGAACACCATCATCACTAATTTATCTGGGACGGCCTTTCACATTATCCCTTGACTAGGTTCTCCTTAGATAGGAACATCCCTGAAAGCAGTAACATAAACAAAATGCAGTACTTTAATGGGAACTGGTTTTGCTTTAGGCTACACGGGAAGCTTAGGTATTGGGAACAAGGATGCTGAGAAAAAAGGGGAGAAAAATAGAGGGGGGGAGCCCCAAGGTTCTTCTATCTACTTCATTATAAGACACCTGCTTGACTGCTGATATGCAAATGCCATCATTTTCTCACTGATTTCAAGGATGACTTTGAAGTCCTAGGTATTAGCAATGCCCTATCCCCTGATTTTTCAGGAAAAAATGCCATACAGGAATTTAAGCAAGAAAAGTATACATATATGCATAAATTTATAAAAAGTAATATTAATTTGGTGATAGAACCCTAACATATTCCTTCAGCATAACAACTATATATTATATAAGTACATATTATATAATATTTACTATATTAAGATACATGATGTATAATTTATTTATATTATGTTTTAAATATTTAATATACTACATAATATATATACATACCCTTTGTTGTCTGTAAATAATGTATGTTATATAACTAATACATGTTACATGTTACATGTAATATATAAGAATATATTATGTAATTATATATAATTGTTCTTAAGAGATATGTTAAGGTTTTGTCACCAAGTTAATTTTTTTCTACCTTATTAATTTAACACAATTGGAGGAAGAGTGGAAATAAGAATCATATGAGTTAAAATGATTTCTGAGGTTGATGAATTTCCAGGAATATTTTCTAAGAGGCAACAAAATAACCAGATTTATGACACCCTTAACACTGTTATTTTTTTTGAATAATTCAAATTAGAAACTTTGGCACAAATTGAGGAGAAAAATGTAAAGCTGTTACTTGGAATGTTGTCACCTTAATTATTTCCAGTGGAATAGAAACTCTTTCAGAAAATGGGGTTTGGGATTTTTTTAACAGTGTGTAGCTGTGTTTGATGACCTGACAAGGCCCCTTAAAATCTTGTGGTTCAACAAAGCAGCCCCTCTCTGTGAAGACAGGAGACCATGCCGTGCGACAGTGGCTCAGGAAAAACACGACAACCTGACAATAGACCTGCATGCTGGGAGGAGAAGTAATTTATTTTCCCTGTATTCTCTGCACATGAGACTGCACAGAGTCAAATGCACGTCCATCCATGTGTAAGGCAAGAGAATAGAAATGAATTTGCTTCACTCACAGAATTCCTGTTGTTCTGCTTTTGTATATTAAGTAGTATATTGTTTGTTTAAAAATGGAAAGCTCGTTTTGGTGTTTTTGTCCCTGTGATTCTGTTCTGCGGAACATGAATTCCGCTCCCATTTTCAAATGCATTTCTGAATAGTTTGCACTGCTGGCTTACCAGCTGCTCTCTGCCAGGGATTTTCTCAGTCATTTTCACCTCTGTCTGCATCACAGTTCACTCTTTCGGCAGCATTTAGATCCATAGCACAGCAGGGGAAGCGATGTAAGGGCAGGACAGTGGGAAACACACACCTTCTTTCCTTTTAAGTCGGGGATATGTACTTCTCTCCAGCTTCATTTTGACAAGTCTTTCTCCCTCTCCCCGCCCCCCGCTTTTTAAAAACATGTACTCTCTACTACTCGACAGAGTCACATTTAAAAACATGAGGACAGGTTGAATTTGTCCTCAGGACGTACACCTTCTTTTCACAAAATTGAAAACCACTGCTGAGGGCTGCAGTCACCATATTCTCGGGTGCTTGGGTTTGTGCACATTAATCAGAAGAAAAACCCCACTGAGACCCCACGGAATGCTCCCCACAAACAGCTTTTTTTTGTTGTTGTTGTGAGTCTGTTCTAGAATGGTGTACAGTACGGCCTCCATATCTACATATGAGTTTCACATCTTGACTCAACAACCATCAGATTCAAAATATTTAGGAAAAAAAATCCCAGAAAGTTCCAAACACCAAAACGTTAAATTTGCCGGGTGCCAAGGCACTACACTGAATCCACAGGAATGAAGGGATGTGTAGACCTACCTTGCGGTAGTCTATCTGCAAATATAGGTCATATGCAAATGTTATGCATTTTACATAAGGGACCCGAGCAGCTGCGGTCTTGGGTATCCTATTGGGGTCCGAGAACTAATTAATCCCCCGCTGATACCGAGGGGCAACCGTATGACATCACACCTACTCCAGCTACACAAAAGAAATCGCTTCTTTCCTAGAATGTGACTGACAGTAAGGAGACATCCAGCTGAGTTGACTGATTTTTCAGAAATGAATTCAAGGAAAGCCATGGGGCCCTGCCCCGTCTGGCTCAGTGGATAGAGCGTCAGCCTGCGGACTCAAGGGCCCCAGGTTCAATTCCGGTCAAGGGCATGTACCTTGGTTGCGGGCACATCCCCAGTGGGGAGTGTGCAGGAGGCAGCTGATCAATGTTTCTCTCTCATCGATGTTTCTAACTCTCTATCCCTCTCCCTCCATCTCTGTGAAAAAATCAATAAAATAAAATAATAAAAAACAAAGGAAAGCCATTGGGGACCTGTGTGAAATGTGGCCTGTGGTAAAGGTGGAGGTAGAGTGGGGCCAGGGTTCAGTAAAGGTGTTGATGAATGTGAAAAAGTGAGGGTTTTGAAAGAGAATATTGAAGTGAGTATGTAAGCTGGAAATGACTAGGGGGGGGGGGGGAACTCGGTGATAGTAACCTCAATATGATAACACCATAATCAATCTGGCATGGGTGTTTTCAATCTCCTAAGAGGTTTGAGATTACCTATCTTGGCACTGCTGACACATTGGCTGCATGATTGTTTGTTGTGAGGATGTGCTCTGGGCATTGTAGAATGGTTAGCAGCAGCCCCAGCACTACCCACTAGATGCCAGTGGAGGTCCCCACCCTGAGTCATGACAACCAACAATGTCTCTATACATGTCCACATGTTCTTGACGGGGGGAGAACCACCCATAGCTGGAACCACTGGCCTGCACCAATGGTTTTGAACATGGACTGCACAGCAAGAAAATAAACTATCAAAGTACAAGTACAGAGGCCCATTTCCTAAGCCTGATATTTAATTGGTCTTTGGTATAACTGTTACAGGCATGTTTTCTATATTCCTGAGGTGATTCTATTCAGGCTCTGAAGTATTGTAATCACTTTAGAAAACAATTAGGGAATACCTACTATGTGCCCCAGGGTCCTTAGATGATGAGAGCACAAAGATGAAGGAGATGTTGTCCGTGCCCTAGAGAAGCTTAGGATCTAGTGAAGAGATGGACACATAGTAGGTATTTTTCTGACATATTACAGTCAATGCCCTTAAAGTTAAATGTGCAGGACACCGTGTCAGGACAGAGGGGGAACTGGTAGCCTAAGAGCCCAAGGTTTGAGATAGCACTACATTTCCACCTGAATGTCTGAAATTCCAAGGCAGCAACATTAAAGTAGTAAGGCAACTGGACTTGCATGCACAGCAGTTTTACTACTGTGTACATATGCACACATACGTACACTCGTAGACATGCACACAACAGAAATGCAACTGTTATCTGTTACAGGAATAATCATAGCAGCAGATAGGAGTTGCTCTCAGTGCCTCACCCAGAGCCCCTTAGCTCTCACTGTTCTCCTACATACCACTGACTCTCTGCTAGGGAGCTTTCTCTGACCACAGGAGTGTGCTCTGCCTGTACCTGGAGCAAGCCAGAAATGCCATGGCATTACCACCGCTGAAGCAGCCATCAGCCAATGACAAATAAGAGTTGTCCCATCCTTGTCCCTAACCAGTTTGGCTCAGTGGATAGAGCATCGGCCTGTGGACTGAAAGGTCCCAGGTTCGATTCCAGTCAAGGGCATGTGTACTTGGTTGCGGGCACATCCTCAGCAGGAGGTGTACAGGAGGCAGCTGACCGATGTTTCTCTCTCATCAATGTTTCTAACTCTCTATCCCTCTCCATTCCTCTCTGTAAAAAATCAATAAAATTAAAAAAAAGTTGTCCCATCCAAGCTAGTAGGTAAGATGGGGTATTATGTCCCATCTCCCATTCTATGCCATCTACCCAAATACCCCAGTGAGAATGAGACTGACATGTGCTCTTTGATGCACTCTATATTGGATTCCCTCTCCTGTATATATTTTACTTCTTCACTCCCCTGTAAAATCCAAAATCAACTTCTTGAACTCAATTCTATGTCTTTGGGTTTGCTTCTGGATAACCCAGCTAAAGACACAGCATTGTCCACAAGGCTACCAACTTAAAGAAAGAAAAACACACACACACACATACACACACAAATGTCCACGATAGAAACATGGCTAAAAAAAATTGTGGCACATCCATTTAGTAAAATACTATGAATCAATAAAATGAACCAATTATAGTTTCTCATCACTACTGGAATGAATCCCACCAAAATAAATAATACATGCTTTATGATTACATTAATATAAAGTTTAATATCAGGCAAAATGTGTTAGTACTAAAAGGTGTGGTGGTGGTTACCTTCGGGAAGGGAGGGTAGATAGGGACAGGCATAATGTTACATGGGAATGTTCAGCTGGTGATAATTCACTTATTTTTACCCTTTTTTGTATATTTATTTCAATTAAATGTTTTTTTATAATCTAAACATTCATCATGGAAGATGTGAGAAAAGCAGATGATGTAACAGGGAGGGCAGGAGCTGGGGAAGAGAGGGTAGAAGAAGATGTGATGGTAGCATTAGCTCACATTAGGGAGAGTCCTTACCCAAAGATTCAGTAGCCCCCATGAGACTTCCAGCTAAAATCAATGAAACAAGCAGAGGAGGACCCGAGCCTTCTCCTTGCCCTGAGAGGCAGAGGGGATCAGAATCTTTTTCTCGCTGCTATTTTGCCTGTGCCTAGCCTCCACATTTCGTCGTTCTAAGAGTAAACTGTTCCTTTCTGAGCTGCCTTGAGTATTGAAAATTTCAGCCACAAAAATGTAGACTCTACAGAGGAAAACAAACAAAATGTATAAGGAAGCATTAGAAGTGTTAGCCATGTGAACTTTTCAGAACTAAAGAAGGTTCTTTTCAAAGTCATGGCATTGTTTTTAGAAAGCCTCTTTCAATAGCGCTCCTCAAACATTCACTTTCACGGTGCACCTACGGTACTTAGTAAGCATTCGCACAGGTAAGACGAGAGCATCAGAGGCATCTAGGCGGTCCTTTGCCACAGCAGTTACGCTCTGGTGGTAAACAACTGTGGAAATGCACAGCAATTTTGCTCCTAATTGGTAGGTAAATTAATTACCGATAGCCAAGGGGTCATTCTTATTCTTTCCTAACTCCCTGCTGCCTGCTGCTTGTCAAAGATTTTGTTTGCTCTAGTCAAAGGATTTGATGTCTTCACCTTTTGACCTCTAAAAGATCTTTCGAGGGAGATGCCATTTCCTGTCTTCTCATCCATGTCTTTAGTCCAGTTCATCAAATTAGTTCACAGAAACCTCTGTGAGGGCCTGGTTGTAAAATGCAGAACTGGCGTCACGGTGCTGTCAGTAGCTTTTGCAACCTTCGCTGGTGTTTATGAGCGCGAACCTAGGCAGTGGCAATCATGCTCCCGTTACTGAAAGCCGGTTAAGAGTCCCATTACTGTCTTACCTTAATTGGACTTCTGTCTGAGAGGAAGGAAATAAAGAGCCGATTTAATTTTCTCGGGCCATTGACCTGTGGTATTTGTAAGGCCTAGACTCGCCTCATCTTTACCAAGTGGGCCCTAGGCAGACTGGTCATCTTGATGTTCAACTTCTCGAATAAATTCATTTGAGACTGGGGTCAGACAATAGATAATAAGCTAAACTGAGAGGTCATCCTCCTGACTTGAAAGGCTCCTTCTGTACAGTAGGGACCTGATCGTGAGGAGCTAGTATAGCGAGGGGCTTGATATTCAATTTTGGAGAAGGATGGGTTGTTGTTGTTTTTCAGGGGGCTGGGGGATGGTCCTTTCTTCTCCCTTTAGTTTGGCTTTTTCATGCTGTTGCAACAACAAAAGATGAAGGAATGTGTTTTTTTATCTCAAATAATTCTTGCTCCATTGATGAAATTCAACTGGAGAAATGGGAAACTCCCCCGAGTTCCCTCACTCCAGAGAACTATACAACTGATCTCCAGAGAACCGTGTGAAAAAGCGGACTGTCACGCTTTCCCAGGTGAGCCACGTGACTTAGAGGTAACTCATGATTTGGGAAGGTGACGGGATCAATCCCCCAGGCCTTCAGGCTGCTCTGTCCCTCGACGTGACTCCAGCAGCATCTGAGGAAGAGCTTGGTTTTCTCTCCTGCCCCCTCACTACCCCAGCCCGGCATTCGGATTTGGAATAACCATTCAGAAACAGGATTATCCTCACATGTGGACATTTGACAGGCATGGTTTACCTTTCCTTCTGGCTCTCCTTTCATGGTTTCTTATTCTAGTACAGACACAGCAGCCACTTATCCCAAGCTGAAGATCAGGGCACTTCCGCGGACAATGGATCTTTTAGAATTTGTAACGCACTTTTTTGAAGTATTGCCTGAATGTGTTTTATGTATTTAAATGATTTGGACACCAGACCATACTTTAATACATATTTAGCAAAACAAATTTAGTTAAAGGTAAATTTATATTTAAAAAATAACTCTACCAAAAGCACTATTTGTTCATCACCCACTTATTGAACACTTGTTATATTTGCAGCAGTCTCGTTTTAATAAATTACTTTGCAAATTCTTCTGCCTGACCTTTCACTTTTTAAAATTTTTATATATATATATTTTTTTACTTTTAACAAAATAATACATGTACATAATTTTTACATGAATTTAGCAAGTTTATAAGAAAGAGTAACAGTCTCTTGCTTCACCTTTTCTTAGGCCAAGTCCATCTACTTTGACTCTTTTGATAATGTCCCCCTTCACTCTTTCTGGCACTCCTGCTGATGAAATGTTCAAATTTCACAAAATATTCACTAATTTTCCTGATTTATTTTTATTTTACATCTTAGCATTTTTGTCAGATACTGAGAGTTTTCTCAAATTTCTCTTTCAATCCCCACGTTGAATGTCTCTCCTATTTCATTTTCAAAGCTCATCCTTCTTCTCTGAGCGTTCCTTTTGAGAATACACTGTTCCTAGCTCATAGATGCCACATCTTTCCTTAGCTCTTGGAGCACATTATTGTTTTAAACCTCTTATCCCTGCACTGTTTCTACTCCAAGTTTCTTTTTTCTGGGTGTTTCAGTCACTCTTTTTCAGGTTAGGTTACTTAAATGTCTGGTAATCCTTAATTGTCGATATATTTTTTCCTATTTTATCCAATTCCTACTGTGAAATCTTTCAAGACATGAATATTTACACACCACAGAGAATATGGCCACATGTTTGCCAGTTCTCCAGTTATACAATAAGGTCCTTCGAAGGCTGGCTCTGTATTGTGTTCCTGATTATCACTGGCACTTGGCACGCAGGAGGCACTGAGGAATGTTAAGTGAATGAATTTATGAACACGTGTGTATTCTGGTAGCTTTTAATGTGTAAATTCAATGGTAATTGATACATTGTTTCAGCCCTGAAATCCCTATTCCCTGTTATTTCAGTTTGCTAAGTCTATGACAGAGTAATTGGCTGATCATACCTAAGACACCTAAACAGTGTTCTTTCTCCTTTCTTTCTCTCGCTTTACATGTCACAGCTCCATTCAATCCAAATCAAGGTGCAGATAGCATTGTCAAGTTTGACGCTTTTGGAGATGGAATGGGACGATACAACGTGTTCAATTTTCAGTACGTGGGTGACAAGTATTCCTACTTGAAAGTTGGTCACTGGGCAGAAACCTTATCGCTGGATGTCGACTCTATCCACTGGTCCCAGAACTCAGTCCCCACTTCCCAGTGCAGTGACCC
>PVJC01018877.1:0-30826 GCA_004026665.1 Murina feae | reverse complement strand
AGACTGGATGGAAAAAAAATTGAAACTTCAATGGAGGTTTCGCTTCTCCTCCCAACTTCCTTTTAGAAAAAATTCTCCATGAGCAACATTTTATAAATCTCCACGTCTGCTCCCGTAACAGCCATTCCAGCCCCAGCAGATTAGCTTTCCACCCCCACCCCTACTACCACGCCCACCTGGAAACACATTCCAAGACCACGTGTGGGACCCAGCGCCCATCTGGCTCCCTTACTCAGAATCCATGTCTCATTTCCAATGGTATTCACAAGGCAATTTACAATTTAATTTAAAATAATCTTGAATCCCTGTCTGTATGTGCATATACTGAAGCATCTGTATATATATTTACTTATGCTTTTTATACAAATATTACCTTTCTAAAAATAAATTATATTCATTTAAAATATTTAATTAGCAGAAAGTTCAAAGAAATAAATAAAAAATTAGCTGATATACCACTAAGAAGGAATTTCATCATACCATTTGATGAAATTGTAAGAATTTGTTTTTTTTTATTTTTTATGGAGCTATAATCAATATATAACATTAGATTAGTTTCAGTTGTACAACATGATTCACTATTTGTATATATTGTGAACTGATCACCGTGGTAAGTCTAGTTAACATCCATCTCAAGGTAGTTAAATTTTTTTTTCTTGTGATAAGGACTTTAAGACCTACTCTCTGAGCATCTTTCAAATATGCAACAGAAATACAATTAAATATAGTAGCATTGTTTTTGTAGATTTCAGATAGAAAGATAAAACAATAAATGAATGGTTGAGTGGATGCTTGGATAAATAAATGATAGATGGATAGATGGGTAGATAGATGAGATAGTAAATGAATAAACAGCCCAAAATTGGATTATTACTTTACTGGAATTTAAGGAAAGAAAAAGAAGATAAAGTACAATTAAAGAATTGTATTTTCAATATTTGTTCACAAAAATATTGTAATTTTAAGATCTCTCTATGATTAGTATTATGAAAAACATTAAAACGTAGAGATCATTATTTTTGGATATTATCTTTTAATTTTCTGCTATGCAACACATAGCAGTGTTTCATAGTGGAATTGGGGAGGAAGTGCAAACAAAATTATTACTAAATTGCAATAACATTTGAAAAAATTTACAACTCACATCACGTGTAGAACACAAGCTTTCACTGTTCTCCAGACCCAGGAGCTTCTTCATGTTTTCCTTTACGTTTTCTTTTCTCTGGTATCTGAAAGCTTTCTCCTGATCACACAAAGCCATACTAAACCGGAGGTCCGGGGATGAACTGTATATAAAACAGAGTCATGAGCGTAGGTCCCCAGCCTTCTTATCCATCATCCGGTCCCCCACAAGTTCCCAGTAGCTACCCTGATATAAGCTCACTGCTTCCCTCAAGACATTTCCTATGAGGGACCTAAAGCAGAGTATACAATGATGACTATCTCTAAGCATGCTTCAAGGCACGTTTTCAAAAAACAATAAGTATGTTTTAGAAAAAAAATAAACAAGCAACCAAATCGTTCCTGACCAAATGCGTATTATGATAGTAATGGCACTTTAGGGAAGTGCTTCAGAAAAGAAACCTATTTAAGTAATGCTGCTATGAACATAGGAGTGGGTATATTGCTGAGTGGAGTGGGGCAAAGGGGGTAGGGGGACGGGGAAAGAATAAAAAAGAACCTGTCTAGATCAATTTGACACAGTAAGAAACCTTAAATTAAATTATATACCTTTCTAAAAAAATATTGTGTCTTTACCATTCATAAAAGTAAGCTCTTCCCTTAAAAGAATTAAACTTAAGGCTCATTTCTGTTAATTCAGTATATCTCTTCCTTGTAAACATAGAATGAGAGAAAAAAATTGTAAGGCCTCTGAGCTATGTATTCTATACTGATACTTGATCACTGCAAACATTTTAACTACAACTTCCCACACAAAAAATATAGTTAACTCATAAAAGAGTATGAGTAGTAATAATGAATAGAAGAATAAATATTTAATTTCATTAGCAAAATTATAAAGTACAGTTATTATTAAATTAATAACTCAAAAATATTTAAAATATCTAATTTCTACTGTTGGAAAAGGTAAAGCAACACTGTTATTCTCATGCATATATTTTGAAAATATAAATTTGCAAAGACACTTTTAAAAAGCAATTACGCAATGAGCACCAAAAATAATTAAAATGTTTATTTCCTTTGACCTAGTAATTCTATTTCTGGATATCTACCTTAAGGGAAGAAACTGAAAAGATCACTTAACTGTATTACCATATAATAAGGTTATTAAATTACACTATATCAAAGCATGAATTACAGTTATTAAATTTTATTATTATGAAGATTATGGAACAAGGTAGTGAAAATAAGATAGTAAATTAGCATTTTTAAAGTCAAGTCTTGGGGTAAACTCTTTTCTATTATTATTATTTATTACAATATGTTAAGTTGGGTATATTCTAATCACTTAAAGAAATAAAAATCTTACCTGTACAGTTGTCTCTGAATCCTCAGTTTTTTCCCTTTTCACTCCTCAGAAGTAACTACTATCTTAAATTTGCTCTTTATTTCAATAAATTGCTTTATATTTTTATGATATATATTTATGACCCTAAGAGTCATTTTTCAGGTTTCATTTTTTATATAAATGCTGCCAACTGTATGTATACTGCAAATTATTTTTTTCATTGAACATTTTGTTTTTGAGATTCATCTCTGTTTATGTAGCTAGAACTAATTCAAATATTTTTACTCTTGTGGAATATTTTCAATATATGAATGTATCATGATTTGCTTATCCATGAACATTGAAGTTGCTTCCAA
The DNA here is from genome assembly GCA_004026665.1 of Murina feae. Taxonomy (NCBI): domain Eukaryota; kingdom Metazoa; phylum Chordata; class Mammalia; order Chiroptera; family Vespertilionidae; genus Murina; species Murina feae. The sequence goes on along the minus strand of PVJC01018877.1, from coordinate 28,000 downwards.
TTTATTTTTAACTATTACAAACAGTACTACTATGAACATGTGGTGTATATGTGGAAAAGTTTCCTATAATATATGATCTTTAGAAAAAACACACCATGTTATTAAATCATAACAGATATAAACTATTCTTTTCTTATTTTACAAATGAGTAAAAAAAGTGATTAGAAATGTTTCAAACATTAACATAATTAGCAGGTAATAGATTTAAATCCAGGACTTCTCATTCTGGGACTCTGCTTTTTGTATTATACAATCATTATCTTGCATCAACAATAAGAAGCATGATTTTTTTTTTATAGAAATCTATAAACAGAACAATGAACATAGATATTTAGAAGATATTAGTATGAAATATCTGGAAGAAAAAATTTTAAATGCTGAATAATTTGATAAATGTGTTATTTTAATAACTTTAATAACTTTATTTCTTTCTCTTAGGTATTATCTTTAATTCTTTTTAAAATTTTATTTTATATTTAATGGAAGATATTCTATGGGAAATTGAATTTTTCTTTAAAGAAAACATTTCCATTTAAAATCAAGATATAAGTTAACATATAAAAATAGGGTTTGATTAAAGTTCATTGTAAATATATAATAAATTGCTTCTGGACACATATGTACATCACTTGTGATTCTTTTCTGCATATTTTATAACTGGGTTTTATAATGGTCTTAAATATACCAGTGAAGACCATTTCCCAGGAAAATAAATAGCATTACTTGCATAGTCAAATAAAAATATTTCTAAACGCATGCCAAAATAAATCACTTTTAAGAGTTAATGTAATGCAAAATGATGCAACCAGTAATTTGAAATGTCCTTTGATACTTCCTTGCTTAAGCTGAGGGACTGGTAATTTATGCTAATCGTTTACAAAGTCAACTTGTTTCAGAGATTAAAATAAGAGAAAGAAACTGAATGCCAAGGCATCATTATCAGACATTTGGCAAATCACAAGAGAATGTGACACTCATTTATGTGACGTTTGTATAAACAAAATGTGTACTAGTAACTTGGTGAAACCCACTTCAACAGGAAAGTACAAAGAGAGGTTGAGGGAGGTGAAGTCTGAATCCTGCATTGGATCAGAAATCAGCTCATTCCCAAGACAGGCCTGCCTCCCCTAAGAGTCACCCTTTGAAAATAAATAAATGACTTTCCAACTTTCATTTTTTTAGAACCCACTTTGAAAGAGCAACATCCTTTCATGAAACTTGACCATTTTTAGTCTTGCTGATAACTATGACAAATTGGTCTCAATTTTCAGTTTTTCCTCTTTTTAGTTTTCCTGTTCACTTTTGTGTTTTTGAGTGTCTATCTAAAGCAACAATAGAAAGTAGGCTTAAATAACTGTATTCATTTCTATTGGGATAGAAAAATAACTTAAGGGAAGGCCCTTTCTAAAAAGCCCTTATTTTTTGACATCTATTATTTAATCAGCAAACGATGGAAAAATTAATCAAAGAATATTAAATTTATTTTTTAATGTTGTAACTATTAAAAAGGAGCTAAAGAAAAACAAATACATTTAATGCATTTTGATAGTAAAAAAGCTGTTATAATTATTTCATATATTTAAAGTATACTTTAAAATTAATCAAAGAATATTAAATTTATTTTTTAATGTTGTAACTATTAAAAAGGAGCTAAAGAAAAACAAATACATTTAATGCATTTTGATAGTAAAAAAGCTGTTATAATTATTTCATATATTTAAAGTATACTTTTTATTTTATTATGTTTTTAATCATTATTATTGAAAGTATTACATATATCCTCCCGTTCCTCCATTGGCCCCTTCTAGCCCACCCCCACCCCCAGCCCCAGGCCTAAAAAGTATATTTTTAACAAAATAAATCAATGGAGCTCTCACAATATTTTTTATCCAATAAAATAAATGTGCTTACCAAACTTCAAGGGACATTTCCAGAATCATTTCAGTGACCTGTAAGAGATTTATTATGTTAGGTCATAAGTAGAGGTGTGTTACATATAATGCAAACAAAGTCAAAATAATTGTTGAGTAGCAAATTATTTTTAACTTAAACAAAAACTCTAAGAATGAAAGAAACATAGCTTCATGAAGACCTTAAATTACAGGTAGATTTCAATAATATTTTTTTGCTATTTTTTACAATATAAATCTACTTAAAGTCCTTTTTAGCAAACATAAGAATTGCTTCTGTATGGCATTTTCATTCACTAAAATGAAATATAGTTCTACAATCATTATTTCACAGAACATAACATGTGTCTGAGCTCTAAACCTATAAAGATGTGTCTGTTGTTCAGGACCTGTGCCCGGGCCTCAAAAGCAGAGACCAAAGTGGTTGGAAGGTTAAAGAAAGCCTGGGTGTGCATTTACAACGTGTGTGGGCTGTAGTGAACAAGACAGAACACCTATCCAAGAACCTAGGGACCAATCAACTGTGCACAGGTCAAGAAACATCTCCAAGTGCAATGTGGGGCTCTGGTTTTGATTTTGTCAACATTATGTAAGCCAGTCAAACTTATGGGAGAACCCCATCTTGCCAATGGAAAAGAGAGTGCCTAATATCCACAAAGCAGAAGGGATATTAAAATATGTCTTTCCAAGACTATGAACCTACTGTATAGAAAGATCTTATCAACACTCTTCTTGTCATTAGTTATAAATAATCTACTCTAATAAAGGAGTAATATGGAAATTAACCATCACTCTGAGACACCTAAGCCACACTCACCAGCCAAGCCACACCCCCAGCCAATCAGAGCGGCTATATGCAAATTAACCCAGCCAAGATGGAGGCTGATAGCCATGCAGCTAGAGCAAACAGAAGGCTTCCATTGCATCAACGATGGAGAAAACTGCCTGCCTAGGCCAGCTGGGCCTCTGCTCAAAGTAACAAAGTTTCAATTATAGAAGATAAGTAAACCCCAGAAACCTGATTCCAGCCAGCCTTGTTGGGACGTTGGCTCAATGGGAGCTGTGGGCAGCCTGCAAACAGCCTTCAGCCCCTCACCCAGGTTGGCCAGGCACACCAGTAGGGACCCAAATCCTGAACAGGCTGTTGGCAGCCTGAAAATGGCCCTCAACCCCTCACCCAGGCTGGTCAGGCACACCAGTAGGAACCCAAACCCTGAAGGGCCTGTGGGCAGCCTGAAAACTGCCCTCAGCCCCTCACCCAGGCTGGCCAGGCATGCCAGCAGGTGGACATCCCCCAAGGGGTCCCAGACTGTGAGAGGGCACAGGCCAGTCTGAGGGACCCCCCCGAGTGCACAAATTTTTGTGCACCAGGCCCCTAGTCTATATAAATAAAAGCCTAATTGACCATTATGACTGGTCGATTGAATGACTGGTTGACTGGTCGCTATGATGTACACTGACCACCAGAAGCAGATGCTCAATGCAGGAGCTGCCCCCTGGTGGTCCATGCACTCCCAAGGCCAACATACCTCGGCAGGCCAACCTCCTATGGTACCTCCCACAAGGGAGCCAGCCTCAATCAGCCCCAACTGGACCTGATCGGAACTGGGCGAGAAGGCCCCGATCGGCCAGATTGCTGGCCAGACCAAGGGACCCCACCCATGCACAAATTCGTGCACTGGGTCTCTAGTGTAACCATAAGAACCAAATGAGAATGTGTTTGGAAGATTGTTACACAATTGTGAGATGGTGCTATTATTTTTTTTTAATATCAGTTACTATAAGAATATAGTTAGAGTTAACCTATTCAATACCTTCAAAGAGAACAGAACTAGAATATATCTCTTCAAACATGAAGAAGATATTTTTAGAACTAACACAAAATGCTATAGATATTTGGTTTTGTTTTCTTTGTGGTTTCAGGGGATGGAAAAAAACAAACCAGAAGGAGCCTTTCAAAAGGTTAAAATAAGTTCATGCATAATTCTCAGTACTGATTTTATGAGAAAGAAAAAGGTATTGAAATCATCTGTACAAAAATTTGCCTCTCCCACTAAACTGTAAGTTCTGTCTTATATAGGTCTCTATTTGTAGTTCATTGCACGGTATTTGGCATATAACACATAATCAATAAATATTTGTTGAATTACTGTGCGTGTGTATGTGAGAGGAAGAACGTCAGGCAACCTTTTCTTACCAAGAACATCTCATTATTTCTCTAGATAAAATCATGGACTGGCCCAACCCAGATAGTTTTTGTTATGTATGGAACGCTATGAACCTTCATTCATCAAAGCAGCATTTAAATATTACTTTGAAGTTAATAAATCATCAAGAATCCTAATAAAATGGTTTTTATTTTTTAACATACTCAGATGAATCATAGTTCAGTTATAAATTAAAAATGTGAATGACTTCTAAACAATTAATGTAATCGCTGTCTGTTCTACACTGCTTAGATCACATCCCAACACATTATGTCTGTTCCCCATTTCAAAATTTCAAATGGAGTCTTTGCCAAAGAGGGAATGAAAAAAAAAAAAAAATTATAGCCCTAGCCAGTTTGGCTCAGTGGATAGATCATCAGCCTGTAGACTGAAGGGTCCCAGGTTCAATTCAGGTCAAGGGCACAGGCCCAGGTTGCGAGCTTGATCCCCAGTAGGGAGCAGGCAGGAGGCAGCCAATCAATGATTCTCTCCCATCATTGATGTTTCTGTCTCTCTCTCCCTCTCCCTTCCTCTCTGAAGTCAATAAAAATATTTTAAAAAGAAAAAGAATGAGGTTACTTTAGATGCTTAGTAAGAAAAACAAGACATGGGTAAAAGCATAGTCTGTTGCGATAAATAAATAGGTAAATAAATAAATAGATAAGTAAATAAATACAAGAAAGCTGCTTTTAAAATGAGACTAGGTTTACTATTTTTTATCTTGAGAGGTCAAAAGCACCATGGGAGAAGAGAAATTTTTAAAACTCAATACGGAGTTTTCTAATACATGGAAGATCCAAAGCTGGAATAGATTTCCTTTTCTAAGATGTCACCTCCTAACAGAAAATGTTCAGAGAAAAGCTGGCTCCCCAACTGGCAAGCCCTCAAGCAGTTTATTTATTAAAGTATTCAATGCCTGCATATATATAATGCCTATTTGTCCTCACAACGTAGTAAGTACCAAGAAAAATCAACTGTGCTCTGTGTCTGATCATGTCTTCATAAGAATGTCCCTTCCATGTCCATCCACATTTCTTGGCTAAGCCATTCACTGTCTTATACAGACTGATAAGATGCTTTAAATGGAGGCGGGATGAGAGAAGAGAAGACACAGGATTTCCCTGCCATTTGGAGGAGAACAGGATGTGTTGCCATGGTTCTGGTCCTTAACGTCTGCCCGCTGCCCAAGTGGATCACCCACAATCAGGAGGAAATAGTAAACTCTCCCACTTGGTGCACTATGTTCAGACATGCTGGGAGGCTGACACTCACCATCTCTCCACACCTTTTACTTGCAACATGTGATTCAGATAAAATAGCCATAAAAATATGCACTTCCTGTGCGGCATTACACAATTATTGTAAACTTCTTCCCACACACTGCATGAGCATCTCTCCAGGTCAGTCAACCAGGCTGCTCATCTTAATCAAGGCACTTAAAGGAAAGGTGACCAAATTTCCCCAGTTCTCCCCCAACCCATCATATTTAGTTGAGAACAAATGAGAAGAATGCCACCTCTTCTAGGAACTATAAATGCAAGAGCGGGCTGTACTCATTGTACATTCTTGTGGGGAAACAACATTCTCTTCTTTGAATTCCAGCATGGAAACAATTGTAGATGCTTGCAATGGGAGGTGTTCCATTGTGGGGGTAGGGAACTAGAGCAGAGACACTACTAAACAAATAAAAACACAAAAGCCATTTCAGACTTAATTAATTGTGAAACTATTTAACCTACTAATTCTTTTGTAAAATTTTCCATTGTCATTTTGAAACAATAAAGCTAAGGTAATAAGCATAGAGCCTGGCATTAAGCAGGTACTTTAAAATTATTATTATAAAAAGAAGCAAACAGTTAAATAATTTTAAATCAGATGTGGCTCTAACAAGGAGGTGCACACAGAAATAACAACCCTGTCAATACCACCTAGGTCACAGCTAAATAAATTTTACATGTTTAAAATTGAGTAAGATACTTCCAAAATCATTTTTAAAATACATATTATTTTCTATAACACTAACATTCATTCTTTTATTGAGATATAATTGACATATAATATTATATTAGGTTCAGCTATATAACATAATGATTTGATATTTGTATATGTTGCAAAATGACTACCATTGTAAGTCCAGTGAACATGTGATTTCCTAATAAAATAAAATTAGGACTTATTACCAGGAATCATCTAATCTATCACCCAAGAATTCAGGATAATTGTGCCCCCCTCCCTTAAAAAAATATCCCAGATCATCTTCAAAGAGTTAAAAGGTTAAAAATATACTCTTCCTTTGTAGCCATGTTTCACTCTGTCACACTGAGTTTTCCTCCTTACATTGGGTGATAGCTTTCTTTCCTCAATTTAAGGTCCTTTTTCCTTCTCAGTGGACATGGGAGATCCTGAAAGAGCTTGTAATCATTAGCTACCATATGAAATAACAATTTCCTAAAGCATTACTATGTAACCAAAGTACTAGTTCTTCAAATGGGAATCTCTTAGATGCTCTAGTTTTTCTCTCTTTTAAACTTCATTCACTTTCGTTACACCCATCTGAGCACTTGCCAGGTTTTCTGTATTTCCCATAAGTATAACCATTTATCCATTCATCCAAAAATGATTCAAGTGACTGATGTGGTTCAGGCTGGGTATAAAATGGTATTCTGCTCTCTGAAGGAGTCTGGGTACAGTCATGGACCCCAAGGACACAAGAACATTCTAAAATGCCCTAAAATTTAAAACTTACAAATTGCACAAGTGTCAAAAAAAAGATTCACTTAAGCTCCTATTGCTAGTATCCCAAAATAAAAATGCATGCTCTCTTAAAGCCAGGAATTATTGGACCTGCATTTGAACTCTGCTCTATATCAATCTGATGGCATCACACCTTAGACAAAGATTTTCGAAATTTCTCACAAAATGATAACATTTTCCTGTTTTTCCCTTCACACTCTGCTTTGTCTCACTCTCTTAGGTGAATTGCTGTCTTTGTCTTCACACATCAATACATAGTTTTCCAATACAATCATCTTGATACTATCTTTATATTCTGAACTCACTATCAAAACTACTATTTTTTAAAGCTTTGCTACTATCTCTTCTATAGAACTATCTTACTCATTTTCAAGTTGCAATCATTAGTAAGTAATAATAATTTTAAAAAACCATAAGCCAAAATTAGACATAATAGAAGCCACGAGACATGTTCATTTTTAAACAATAACACTAACTTCTCAATAAAGATGGCGAATTGAAACACCATATAATGTAAATTTAGAGGCTACATTGTTCAAAGTATTGGCCAAAACAAACTGATTTTTCATCTAAAGAATGAAGAAGTGTAATTTTTCTCTGTCTTCCCAAAGTGTCCATGCATTAACTCATTTAACCATGACAATCCTAACAGATAGGCATAATCCATATATATATATATGTAACCCTGTTTTACAGACGAGGATGCATAGGAAATTCAAACAAACAAACTTGTCCAACATCACACAGTGAAGAACTAGCAGAATCATGATGCCAGCCCAGGCATGGCTGTCTGATGCTGAACCTCGGGCCAAAGACAGTGGGTCCCACCAGTGGCTCTCAAAAGACAACTCTGATGTTCATTCTTCAATCCCATGACTCCAACAAACACAGCCTCACCCAGATTTTATACATGCTAGCTGGAAAAGAAACCCTGTGGATCTAGCCCTGAATTTGGTTTTCTCCTAAAAAAAAAAAATTCTAAAGTTGAGGTGAATGATAAATCATAGTCTCAGGAAGAGCTGGACCCTTTGTAAGTTCCTGCTTCCCAATGTCAGCTGACCCTCACTGCCACTAAGCAATCGTTCCATTCAGCTCTCGGCGACACATTAAAGCTGTAATAAGCTACGCTTACTTTCCTCAAGTCACCGTGTACTCCTCAGACTCATCACCTTCCACGGAAGTCTGCGAATGCTGCATCAACTTTTTCATTTTCGGTATCAAATGTTCTCTGTGTCGTTTTACCCACTAACTTTTTGCTTACTAACACTTCTGAGGAAGAAGCCAAATCCTGTTTGCCCTAAATTCCCCATTACCTGTCAAAAACCTTCCATGACTCATTGCTGTCAGTAAGATAACATCCAAATTCCAACATCTTGAATTTGAGCTCTGCTATTATCTGATCCCCAATGTACCTGTTCTCCCTTCATGCATGAATGTTTTGAGCCATCACGTCTAGACACTGTTTCCCGGACACGCCTGTCCTGTCTGGCCCCATGACTATGCTCCCTCCACTAGAATGGACTTCCAGCCCCTTAGTGGTCCAACTGCATCCTTCCTTGAGGGACAAGATTAAGCCACTGATGCCCACTATAACCCACAATTGTTCGCCACATCCCTGTTCTCCTTGGCCTCTCTGTCTTCATCACTTTTCGTTCTCCCTATGACCTTGATGTTCCAGCCATACTCTCACCCTTGCTGATAGTCAACATGCTTTTGTTAGCCACAGTTTTTAAACTTAATTTACAGCCCCCTTTACTATATATACTCTCCTCTCCTCCTTCCTGGTTTAGTTTGCACTTATTATCACTAGCTAACACAAGTATATTTTGTCTAGCTTCTTGTTGATCTTAATAAGGAACGTAGTTCCAGGAAGGCAGAATTCTTGGTTTTGTTCATCACTGAATAGGAAGTGCCTACAGACTATCGGCCACTCAGTAGGTGCTCAATAGTTGTTTGTGAAACTAGTGAATAGTTCCATCTTATAACTCTTATGGTACAGATCGTCAGCACTATTCACTTGGCACTTTAAAATTTAGTATGCAAATACTACACTCTAGTAAATATGCTGAAGTGTTTAGGGATGAAGCATAATGTCTGCAGCTTGTTTTTAAACACATCAGAAAAGTAAGATGGTTTGACTGATGGATAGCTGAAGACATATGTGGCGAAGCAAATACAGTACGATGTTTATTGAAGAGTAAGGGCTGCAATTATAAGGGTTTTCACTTTTTATATGCTCAAAAATTTTAATAATAAAATTTGGGGGAAATACGATATTTTTGGAAGGCCTGCCCGGACAATATAAACTTTATTAGCTCTTGCCCACCAGCTGTTCTCTATCATCTCCCTCTATTTTATTTTCTTCATAGTATTTATCCTGGCTGATGCTGTGTTGATTATCTCTTTGCTTTTTGTTGCTTATTTGCCTTCCCCATGAATACAAGCTCCCTCGTAACCAGGACATCATCTATCATGTCTCCTGCTCCTTGCCCATCTCCTAGGAAATTGCCTGGAAAATAACATGTGTTTAATAATAACTCACAAGTAAGTAAATCAATGAATGGATGCTTCATGATGCTGTTTATTATATTAATTATCAATTTACACATGAATGTCTACTTATTTCCAAACAGACTATTAGTTCCTTGAAAATAGAACTTTTTTAAAATAGTTGTCTTAATATTTAGCAAAGTGTTAGGTGCCCAATAAAAGCTTAAATTCTCATATTAAAAAATAAGCCATACACAGTTCAGTATTTTGAAATTATATAATAAAGAATTTCATTATTGCATTATGATTATTTTGTTTCTATATCTGTAAAATGGGAGGAATTGAAGACTTTGGGATAAGATGTTCAAATAAAAAAGAAAGTATTCTTTCTAGATCAGAGAATTTTATAAATTAGAAAAGATCTTAGAAATAAGTTAATGGAAACCTTCACTTTAGAGCTGAAGAAAGTAAGAATGACAACTCAAGCATCCTAGAAGGAGGTTTGGGTCTCCGGCCCCCTGGTTTTGACACTAAGGGGGCAGAGCGGGCCCTAGGGAGTCTTGCATTCTGCACTTGGAGGTTCTATTTTTCCTCCAGCTGGCTCGTAGCTACAGAAATCACTCTCTGTTGACTCAGTGTTAACTTTTAGATGACAAAATTTTGAAGGAATTTTTGCTAATAATGTCTTGGCTTGAAGAATTTGTTCTTTCACAGCCTGTCCTCTCTTACAGCCTCTGTGAACATTTTGGAAGGAAGACCGTCCTCTTCTGAAAGACAGACAGTCAGAAATGAGGAGAGGCTGGATGGCTGGCAGAGGGCAGGACACATGATCTGGGGAAGGTCACAGCTCTCCAACTGGCCATCAGGCATTTACCTTCCCCCCACTACCATCACAGGTCCCCAGCTCAAGAACTGCCATCCAGATAAAAACGACAAAGGACTTTAGAGAACAGAGTAATAAAAAAAGTTGGCCAACTGTTTTCTCAGGCACTCTAAGGAAAATAATTACGTAAGTTACTTTAAATTCTGGAATGTAGAAGGCCTTGGGGTTACACACCTAGCCTTAGGAAATGACAGGGGGAGAGGAAATGCATGTTTTCCTACAATATCTTTTCTTATAATCAGTCTTTGTGTCATAGACTGAAGGGCGGAAATAACATTATTCTTTGGAAAGGCCAATTCATGCTTACAAAGCTCTCAAAAACTTTATTGAGGACTGATCCTAGCAATATGTCATAGGTAAGGTCTGCGGATGTTAGCCTTCCACCTCTAAACTCTTTACCCTGCAACTCACCAACATGTAGCTGCCAAACCCTGTAACTTGCCATGCCCCAACTTGCTTTCTACTTTTAAGATTCCATGCTTTTGCAGTCTCCTCTGCTTAGAATGGCCATGACAGCTTCTCTGCCTGTTGAAATTCTACCTTTTTCTCAAAGTATAACAGCAACAATAAAAACATTTACATGGTACTTGCATGTAGCAGGAACTGTTGTAAGCATTATATGTATATTTGCACACATCTATGGGTGTATACTATTTATATGTATATTTCTATAACCAATTATTATTATATATTTACTATTAATAAATATTAATATTTATTATATATTATATAAAATAAACTGTATAGTTAATAAATATATAAGTAACATGCAATCTATATTTCATATAATAAATTACATTAAATTATATTTAGACATGTAAACACATACATGTAATACATATTATATGATATATACTATATATGTAAATCATAATAATTCTTCTATGAAATATTATCTCCACTTTACAGATGAGTAAATTGAAGCACAGAGGAGCTAAGTGATTTTCCCAGGATGAAACAGTTGGTAAGAAACAGAGCTGGAATTTAAACACCAAAGTGTTTGGCTGCAAAAACCAAGCTATTAACCAGTATGTTCACATGCTCAATGTTCAGAATCACCTAGTGTTACAGCACCATCCCTGTACTCTTCCTCTCACAACACGATCTGACTTTATTTAGTCTTGCAACTATAGTCTGTACATAAGTCATTGATAGTAACCTCACTGTATAGTTGTTTCTTTTCATCACATACATGTATCTCCCTCAGCTACTTCCCATTCCAGCCCTCACCTCAAGTCTTAGGCCAGAGCAATCAGGCAAGAGAAAGAAATAAAAGACACCCAGATTTGGAATGAAAAAGTAAAACTGTCATTTTTGAAGATGATGAGTCTTTGTATAGAAAATCCTAAAGACTCCACCAAAAAACTATTAGAAACAATAAACACATGCAGTAATAACAAAGTCAATGCACAAACATCTATCGTATTCCTACATACTAACAATGAAATTTCAGAAAAAGAAATGAAAAAGAAAATTCCAACAAAAAGAATAAAATACCTAAGAATAAGCTTAACGAATGATGTGAAGGACCTATATACTGAAAACTACAAAGCATTCTTGAAAGAGATTTAAAAAGACACAAAGCAATGAAAAGATATTATGTGTTCATGGACTGGAAGAATCAACATAGTTGAGATGGCCATCTTACCCAAAGCAATATACAGATTTAATGCAATCCCCATCAAAGTCCCAATGACACTTTTCAAAGCAATAGAACAAAAATCATCAGATTTGTATAGAACCACAAAAGACCCTGAGTGGGCAAAGCAATCCTGCATGGGGGAGAGAGGGGAATGAAGCCAGAGGTATCACACTCCCTGACTTCAAATTATGCTACAAAGTGACAATAATCAAAACAGCATGGTATTGGCAGAAAAACAGACACACAGACCAATGGAACAGAACTGAGAGATAAAGCCACATGTATATGGGCAAATAATTTTTTACAACGGAGCCAAAATATGCAATGGATAAAGAAAACCTCTTCAATAAACAGAGCTGAAAAAATTGGAAAGCCATATGCAAAAGTATGAAACTATGGTAGAGTACTGTTTGTCCCCATATTAAAAAATTAACTCAAAATGGATCAAAGACCTACATATAAGACCCAAAACAATAAATTACATAAAAGAAAATAAAGGTACTAAACTTATAAACTTTTGGCCTTAGAAAAGATTTTATGAATTTGACGCCAAAGACAGGGAAATAAACACATTAATAAATGAATGGGAATAAATCAAACTGAAATGTGTCTACATAGCAAAAGACCAACAGAACCAAAAAGGCAACCAAAAGAATGGAAGAAGATATATGCAAACAACAGCTCCAACAGGGGGTTAATATCCAAAATATATAAAGAACTCATACAACTCAACACCAAACAAACAATCCAATTAAAAAATGTGCAGAGGACCTGAACAGGCACTTCTCCCAAGAAGATATACAAAAAGCCAACAGATACATGAATAAGTGCTCAACTTCACTAGCTATTAGGGAAATGCAAATCAAAACTATAATAAGATACCACCTCACACCTGTTAGAATGGCTATTATCAACAAGGTAATGAGAAGTGTTGGGGAGGTTGTGGAGGAAAAGGAACTCTCATTTACTGCTGGCAGGAATGCAAACTAGTACAGCCACTATGGAAAACAGTAAGGAGGCTCCTCAAAAAATTAAGAATAGGGTTACCATCCAACCCAGCAACCTTTTTTCGGAGTAGCTTTTCAAAAATTTTGAAAACATTATTCACAAAGAAAAATGCATCCTTGTGTTTATTTTTTCATGGTGGCCAACACTTAGAAACAATCGAAGTGTCCTAGATGAAGAAGATATGGTATGTATAAATAATGGAATACTACTCAGCCAAAGAAAAAGAAGAAATATTACCATTTGTGACGACATGGATGGATCTTGAAATTATCATGCTAAGCAAAATGGTAGAAAAAAAAAATCAAGAACCATATTTCACTCAGATGTGGGATATAAAACTGAAAGCAACAAATGGACAACAAAAAAAAAACAAACTAACAAAAACTCATTGATTCAGAAAACAGTATGGTGGTTACCAGAGGAAGCTTAAGGGGTCAAATATATAATGAGGGAAGAATATTTGACTGTAGGTAGTGTGACACAATCAATATACAGATGATGTATCATAGAATTGTAATCTTGAAACCTACATGATTTTATTAACTAGTCATCCCAATAAATTTAATTTTAAAAAGCAAATAAGTAAATAATTAAACAAGAAAGCAGCAAACCTAGAACATAAAGATAACAATAACCTCAGGAGCATTCAACTGACCTCTTTATCCTATGGCTCTAATTATTTGAGGATTATTTAAGATAGAAATACTCCTCCACACAGGCTGAATTTATTACTAAACATGTAATTTTTCAATAGTTTAGATGTCCCAACAGTTTTCTGGGTGCCAGTACTCTCAGAGTTTACATCTTCCTTTATCCTCCTAAATGTTTTGTGTTAGATGTGCCAATGGAGTCCACGGCCATTGCTTAATCTCAGTGTCATCATTTGAAGCAGCAAAAGAGATGAGTGCCTTTTGTAGATAATGTCTCAACCAAAGTTCATATATGTCAGAATAACAGAAGATTAGGACAGGAAGTAAAAGGCAAAACAAAGTTTTCTATTAAAAACAAACAAACACTCTCATAAAGAAATAACTAAATACAGCCCAGCCGGCGTGGCTCAGTGGTTGAGCATCAACCTGTGAACCGGAGGTCATGGTTCAATTCCCGGGCATGGCACATGCCTAGGTTGTGGGCTCAATCCCCAATAGGGGGCATACAGGAGGCGGTCTATCAATGACTCTCTCTCATTGATGTTTCTATCTTTCTCTCCCTCTTTCTCTCTCTCTGAAATCAATAAAGATATTTTTAAAAAGAGAAATAACTAAACATATACTACATAAATCTTCAAGTATCAATCCCAACTTTCAAGAGCAAATAGATTTTATCTGATAAAAAGAATTAATTCTGCTGTGTTACTTACTTGGTTGAAAATAAAAGGAACCTCTTTCTTCTCTCCCACTTTCATAGAAGATATGGGAAATGTTGCTGTCCCCAGAGTTTCATCCATAACATAATTAGCATCCATCAATGTGATCTATAGAGAACACAAAAAATAGAGGACACATTTAAGTTTCCCTGGAGTCTCTGAAAATTATAGCTAAAATCTCAACCACATTAAAAAAGTAAAGTTCTCAAATGCCGTGTGACAGACATGTCAGATCTTTAATATTCAACTGGTAACAATACTTTTTTTTCTTTCTGAATACTATATTTTCAAATAAAATAATAATTATGTTTTTCACTTTCCTAATTGACCTACTCGTTATTGTGTGTTGAAAAGTAGAAATTTATCCCCTCACAGGACAAATACTATTTTGGAATATGAGAAAGAAATTACTAAAGAAAATCAATGCAACCTTTGGGGGGAAATTTATTTTACCTTACTTTAAAGGCAATTGAAAATATTTTTATTCTGTTATATTTGGATCCTCCTCTTTATAACAGAAAATGTTTTCTCCAAAGCCTGTGGGGAGGATAAAAGAGTCTTCTCACTCCTACCTAACTACTGCATTTCTCTTTGGATGCCCATAACTTGATTTGCACTACCTAGAAGCAGGTCTGCTATATTGCCCAGAACTGCACTATATCCAACTGAGGAGAATGAAGGCAGGAAGGGGACAAACTCAAGCATCAACTTCAAATGAATGCTGATCATCCAACAGGCCCCAAAGGATGCACTTACCTCCAAAACATTTTCCTGATTAGGATCCAAAATAAATTCAAAGCTCTCATTCCACACTGGGTTTATGTCATTATTGAAGTGTCTTGTTCTCTTCCTGCTGTCAGGGGTTGAGGAGATGAAAAGCTCCACATAGGGATCTGGAGTGTCAACTGCAGACGTCAAACACAAATAAGAAGGAGGCAACTGTGATTCATAGTTCCTAATTTGTTTTATTAATATGTCAGGTTATTTTCAATGAATCTGTAGGAAGTATTCAAAATGTCTAAAACAAGATACACATAATAGAAGAGCATCATAGGTTATATACTTTTTATATATTACTAGAGGCCTGGTGCACAAAAATTTGTGCACTCGGGAGGGGGGGTCCTCAGCCCGGCCTGTACCCTCTTGCAGTTTGGGACCCCTTGGGGGATGTCCACCTGCTGGTGTGCCTGGCCAGCCTGGGTGAGGGGTAAAGGGCCGTTTCAGGCTGGCCACAGCCCCTTCAGGGTTCGGGTCTCTCTTGGGGTCCTGGCCAGCTTGGGTGAGGGGCAGAGGGTCGTTTCAGGCTTCCCACAGCCCCTTCAGGGTTGGGGTCCCTACTGGGGTGCCTGGCAAGCCTAGGTGAGGGGCAGAGGGCTGTTTCAGGCTGCCCACAGCCCCTTCAGGGTTGGGGTCCCTACTGGGGTGCCTGGCCAACCTGGTGAGGGGCAGATGGTCATTTCAGGCTGCCCACAGCCCGTTCAGGGTTTGGGTCCCTACTGGGGTGCCTGGCTGGAAACAGGTATCTGGGATTTATTTAACTTCTATAATTGAAACTTTGTTGTCTTGGTCCCCCTCTCGAAGCCTGGTACCAGCCCTGCAAGTATCTGGGGTTTGTTTATCTTCTATAATTGAAACTTTGTAAGCCTTGAGTAGAGCTCAGGGCCCACAGGGCCTTGGCTTCCTCCATTGCCCGAAGCAACTCCAGCTCCGTGGCTGCTGCCATCTTAGTTGAGTTAATTTGCTCCTGATTGGTTGGTGAGTGTGGCTTGTGGGCAAGGCTTATGGGTGTAACGGAGAGTCCATTTGCATATTACTCTTTTATTAGATTAGATGCCTCTGCCCCCCCATAATAATCCCATAAGAGGGATTCATTTTTAGGTGATTTATTCAGAATTCCTCCATCCACTTAGAGAGCATGTTCACTGTAGTCAACATCTCAATCCAATTACTAGACTTAAATTTTCTCTCTATATATACGTAGCAAGGCAAATGAGCCTGCACTTTAAAATATTGACCACTCCCTCTTTCCTGATTTCAATGAATCCTTTATTATCTTACAGCTTAGCACACACTATATTTTATCGATGAAATTGTAATCTGTCTTTTCCTATAAGACAATCAACAATCTGAGGGCAAGGACCAAGTCTTGCTCATCTTTATAGCTTCTGAACCTCACAACTATCACAATATTTGTCTCCTAACTTAAGTACTCAACTTTTCTTTTTAACATTTACTTTCTCATGTGGCTATTATAATTCATAACCCCAAAAATCAGTAACTGAATATGACTGCTAACATCTCTGTTAAGTACTTTACACACATTAGTCTCATTCAAAGCTCACTAAAGCATGATAAGATAAGTTCTTTGTTTTAGTGCTGAGGCCACAGGAGCTGAGAGCTGGTAGGCAATCTATTCAGTAAGTATCACAGCTAGTAAGTATCTGAGCAAGACCTGAGAGTGAGAATCATTCTCTTCACGACACCATGCTCCTACTGTTAAAGATGAGATCAAAGGTATGGATCACTATGGAAAAAGAAACTGAACTCAGAGTTTCAGAGAAAAAAAGAACGGATAAAGGGTAGGGGGAGAGAAAAAGTGATAGAGATTCACACACACAAAAATCCAAAAATTGAAACCCATGGAAAAGCAAAAATAATAGTTCTGATTCATGATTGGTTTTCAAAGAAAACTTTTTAAAAAGTACATATTGCCTAGCTGGTTTGGCATCAGCCTGCGGACTGAAGGGTCCAGGGTTCGATTCCAGTCAAGGGCAAATCCCCAGTAGGGGGCAAGCAGGAGGCAGCCAATCAATGATTCTCTATCATCATTGATGTTTCTCTCTCACTCTCTTCCTTTTTCTGTCTGAAATCTCTCTCTCTCTCTCTCTCTCTCTCTCTCTCTCTCTCTATATATATATATATATATATAATATCAGTAGATCTGTAGTGGAACTAGGGATCTGCATTTTTAAACAAATATTCTAGCCAATACTGTTGTAAGTCATCATCTGTTCACACTTTTGATATCCTATTTTAGAGAAATAAGTAATCATTGAAATAGTATTATTTACTTGTTTATTATGTTTAGATATAATTGACAATAACATTGTGTATATGTAAGGCATACAATGTGTTGGTTTGATATATTTATATAATGCAATTTCTAACCCCTTATTTATGATTTCACTTTCCACATTTTCCGTTCCCCACAGTTAATTGCAGCCCCAAAAGACTAAATGGAAAATTCCGGAAATAAACAATTCATAAGTTTTCAATTGCACACCATTCTGAATAGTGTGAGGAAACTTCATACTATGCTGCTCCATCCCACCTGGGAAGTGAATCATCCCTTTGTCCAGCATAGTCACAGTGTGTACACTCCCCACCCCTTAGGCACTTAGTAGCCCTTGGTTATCAGATCAACTGACATTGTACCACAATGTTTGTGTTCAAGTAGCTCTTATTTTACTTAATAATGGCCCCAAAGTGTAAGTGTAGTGATGCTGGCAATTTGGATATGCCAAAGAGAAGCTTTAAACTGTTTGCTTTAAGTGAAAAGTTATGTATGTACATATAAGAAAAAACATAATATATATAGAGTCCTGTATTATCCACCAGTTTCAGGCATCTGCTGCAGTTCTTGGAACATATGCCCATGAAAAATGGAGGATTACTGTATCTCTCAGCAGGATCATGGGAGAAAAACTAGAAAACACAAGTTTTGATGTGTTTGGAAGGATGGCAAAGGGCATGGGCCAAAGCAGAGAAGGACTATCCACCTCCTCAACCAGATGATTGCACCTTCCCTATCCTTCCACCATGCCACCAGTGCTCAGGTTTGCAAACCAGAAATAAAATTGCATGTTTAGAATAGCAAGTGGTAGAAGATGATGAAGAAAAACATTTTTCCACTTTTGATTAGAAGTAAACATGTGCTTTTAAAGAGAATATTCAATTGGCGCTTTACATTAAATGTACAAAATGTAGCTCTTCATCATTCCATTGGCCTGGTTCTTTCTCATGGGGCTAATGCTGCTAATCTATTTCCCTGAAATATTATAAAAAATGATACCAAGCAAAACACAAAAAATGTGTGGGGCGGGGGGTGGCATGAAGATGGTAAACACAATTCATTCATGCAACAACTATTTGAATGCCTACTGTACACCAGGCACTGCTCATCAAGAAGCAGTTTGATTGGGAGCCATACACAAAACTACAGATCTGAATTATGGAAGTGAATCAAATGCTAATAGCCTAATTTTAGAGGTAACAGTAAATGGGAGACAGTAGGTACATTAAGCCAGTGACTAGTAACTCAGTCACCCAGATGATTAAACACAGATGAACTCCAACCATAGGTGGAGGAATTACCTTTTGAGGCTTGGCCTTCATTTGAATCTTGGAAGAAGGGAGGGGTTTTCTGGGGCCAAATAAGAAAGGGAAAGCAGAAAGTGAAGTTCCTTGGGAGGAACCGGAAAGGAAAAGAATGCACATGTTCAAGTGGCGTAAGTCATCCAGTGATATAAGCATCCTCTCAGCATTCTGGCCTCTCAGTGAGTCATATGCTCTAGATGCCAACACTATGTTTATAAGTCAAGACACGAACAAGCTTATATTTATTTATTTATTTATTTATTTATTACTGCTATTTATTATCATCGTTACTTATATTTTAGAAAGAGTGAGAGGGGAAATAAAGAAAGAGAGAAACATGGATTTGGTTGCCTCCTGCACATGCCTCAACTAAGGCCGGGGAGGAGCCTGCAACTGAGGTACATGCCCTTGACCAGAATCAAACCCAGGACCCTTCAGTTCATGGGCTGACACTATCCACTGAGCCAAACCAGTCAGGACAAGGGGACTTAAAAAAAAATAAAAATTGAAATCCTCAAAGCTGTCACTTTGGACTCTTATTTTTACTTTTAAATAAAGTCGATATTCTAAATGTTTTCCTCATGAGTATTTCTAGTGCCTCATCTTGCTTCATTAGCAAGAGACTTCAAATTTAAGATATCAGAGGGTGCTGGGCAGCAAAACACCATTGACAGCTAGCTGCACACTTTGATGCTGCCACCTGCATCATTGCTAATCTGTGCTCTCTGAGAAACACTGGTAGCAGCGGCGGGCACTTCGGGATGCAAAGAGGTTTAAGAGGTTAATTTAAAATTGGATGGCCATAATCCCATGGCCCACTTCCTTTGTATAATCTGTAATCTTCAGTGGCATGGTAACATGTGACAGCTTTGAAAAGGAAAAGCAGTCCATTTCAACAGCAAAACTTAGCCCAATGCTTTAGAGAGTTCCTAAATATGCATTAAGGAAAAGTCAAATGTAGATAAAGAGATGTGTTGTTTCTTTCCTCCAGTGTATTTACTTCATGGCTTTGTGAATTAATGCCTTTGCGCAATTGGGGGTTGAGTCATGGTTTCAGCTTTACCTTGATTAGTTCCAGCCAAACCAGTGGTAAAGCAAAGATGTAATCTGTACACAAAGACTTTTATCTAAATCTTGCTAAACAAAATGTTGGGGGTGCAGGATACAGGTCTTTGTGGATTGATCCCACATGATTCCACAACAGGCATCAGAATAGCTTCCAAATTCCAGGGTTATAGAACGTTTCATAAACCTCACTAATTCAAGAGCACCCTAATTAATAACAGGTCCATCTGTCAGCTTTGCCTGAGAAATATATATTATATGATTAAAAGCTGATGACAACTTCTAAACTCCAAGTTCTGCTTTCTCGTATCCACTTCGCTCAGTAGCAACTTAAACCCTTTGCTTCGAATAAAGATGACCCATAACCTGTTATGATTATTGTGTTAAACAGCAAAAAATCCCTGTAGGAATCTCCCCCAAATTCAAACTCTCGCATTTTGTTAGCTATGATTCTCTAGTGCAGTGGTTCTCAGCCTTCTGGCCCTTTAATACAGCTCCTCATGCTGTGGTGACCCCCAATCACAAAATTATTTTCGTTGCTACTTCATACTGTAATGTTGCTACTGTTATGAATCGTAATGTAAATATCTGATATGCAGGATGGTCTTAGGTGACCCCTGTGAAAGGGTCATTTGACTGCCAAACGGGTTAAGACCCACAGGTTGAGAACCGCTGCTCTAGTGGCAAGCTTAAAGCAGTGTTTCTCAAAATGCAATTCATTAAACTATCTTCACAGAATCACCTGCGGTGTTTCTTCTATCAGTCTTCGGCATGAGTTTGCAAATGCGTTATTTAACAACTTAGCCAGGTAATTCTCGTGCACACAAGTTTTTCTTTTTAATGGATTTTAAAGTATTTTATTATAATCAACTAAAGAATGATGGTATATACTAACATCCACAGAAAAGTAGAAACAATTTAGCATTGAAAAGTCAATAGCCTTTACTGGCCGTCTGTCCTGGAGTTATTCTGCTCATAGACTATATTAAGTAAGCCCAGTAATTCACTTCTTTTTCTCTCCAACCATTAAATGCATTTTCAAGTGGCCACATGAAAACAAATCCAAGAATAAAGGTCATGTGGGCATGTTAGTTGGAAATCTGCTCCAGTTGATGGGCTGATAGTCGAGCTTTCTGCTTCACTTACCATCAGAGTAGGAATGTCATAGTGAGACCAAAAACTAAAGAGCCACTTGTTGAAAGAAATGCCTCTGAATACTATTCTCCAATGTACTCACTCCTTTGAAATACCTATGATTTCATGATCATGGTAATTACATGGAAAACTTAAAGCTTCTAAAGTTAAACATTTAAAAACGTTTTGCCAACCTCCCTGTACTAGGCTCACTGAGGTGCTGGCAAATACCCTAGGAAAATGTATACTACTATACACCCTATCATAAATGTATACATTTCAAAAACAGTTTAGTTCTTCTTCAATGTAAAGTTTTTATTAAGAGAGGACACATTTAGTAAAGTTAGAAGATTGTAGCTGCACAGCTTGTTGAATTTTCATAAAGTGAACTCAGCCATGATATCACTACCCAGACCAAGATATGGATCATTACCAGTCTCCAGAAGGTTCTCTCAAGAACCCTCTGCCTCGAAGGGTGAACACTCCCCTGCCACCTATCACAGTAAAATATTCTTACCTGTTTTTTATCTTTACATAAATAGAATCAGTATATATTCCTGGGTCTGGCTCTTTTGCTCACTATTAAGCCTATGAGATTCATCCATATTGACACATATATAATAATATATTCACAACGTTGATATAAACTGTTCCATTGTATGAATGTTCCCTAAAATGTTTATCCAGTCCAGCCCTACCACTGTGGCTTAGTGGTTGAGCATTGACCCATGAACCAGGAGGTCATGGTTCGATTCTTCGTCAGGGCATATGCCCAGGTTGTGGGCTCAATCCCCAGTAGGCGGTGTGCAGGAGGCAGCCAATCAATGATTCTCTCTCATCATTGATGTTTCTACCTCTCTCTCCCTCCCCTTCCTCTCTGAAATCAATAAAAATATATTCCGAAAAAAGAATTTGGCTTGTGTACATGCTGAAGGAACTGACTGCCAGGATTCTCTATGCTTCCCTTTATCTAGGAGATCTTACCCAACAAATCTTAACTAATTTGGTCCTGAAACCCAGCTCTTTTTGTCCTCAAGTCCTTTTGAGATTGCTCAAGCTCTGGTGTTTACTCTGCCTCTTCAGTGCTTGGCTACTTCCTACATCCCTATCACCCCCTAAGCCTATCTAGACTCAGCAGAGGTCGGAGGGGAAATGGCTTGCAGAATACTACTTCAGTGACTTCTCTCCCTGAGATCTTGGTCCCTCAAATCCCAGTTCACTCAGCAACTTTCAAACCTTTGGATACTTTTAGATTAATTTAATCTGTGTTTTCTAAATTGCTCCTCGGGGAAATGAATGCTCTGCTACCAGTTACTTTAGTCTGATGACCATTCAACGAGCTTTTTCTCAGTTTTCACTTTATCTGGCATATATGCAACACCTTTGGCAATTCTCTCCTTTTGTGCCCAAGACATCATATTCTGTGAATCCCTGCTTCTCTAGATGTTTCCTCATTGTATCTTTTATCATTTGTCTTTTATCGTTGTAACTCCCTCCCTTCTTCAATTTACACTAAATTGTGGACTTTCTCTTCTTTATCTCTTACAGGTCTCTATTAGAAAAAAAAGGTGAAACCTTTAAAAAATGTAATGTTCATGTAGTTAAAAAAGCACATTGAAGAGGAATTATCACATTTATGTAGATAATCTTAAGAAACTCCATATGCACCCCTGCCCCCAGTAGCAATTAACTCTTTTGCTTCAAATAAGGTCCCATGGCAGCAACAATCCTGTAGTCTAATTAATCTCAGATCCTTCAAAAGCCATCATGCACTCCTTCATTTCCTCAAGGCTGCAAGGAGGAGGTGGCACAAACACAAGAAATACAAGATTCCTAATTACAGGTCCATATATAACCTCATGAGTAATGCATTTTAAAGAGGCTCCATGTTTTATAACCATTCTGAATCTTTAAAGAAAACCCAGAATTGGCTCTGGCTTGCGTATAAAATATTGACTCTCTAAGCCACAACTCTGATCCCCACCTCTACTCTGAGATCTCCTATCTGCTCTTGAAAGCCTTAAAAATACCTCATATACGTAGTAAGTACCTTGAAAATATCTCAAACAAATGTATTTTCCCCATCTTCCTTTCCCTAATTATATGACAAAAGAAAACCAAAGCAAAATACCAACCCAAAATATTAAAAGTAAAACATTGTACCTTGTCCCAATTTCCCTATTTTATTTAATGGCACCGTCATTTCTAGTTGCCGTAGTTAGAAACATGAGAGTTGTCCTCTTTTCCTCATGGCTCCTATGTTCAGTCTGTCTCCAAGTTGTACCTATTTCCCTTCTAACAGGCATCTCACCTCTGGCTCCTCAATTCCTCTTGGATTATCACTGGCTCATTTCAACTAAGCACCACTCCTCAGCTGGGCCATTCATATAACCTCATAGTTGCTCATTTTCTTACAATGGAGCCACTTTCCAATATGCCTCTGAAGGCAGGTTTAACATGGTGAGAAAACCCTAGAAGGGCTCCCACCACCAGCCCCAGGTCACTTGCAGTCAGTGGTCTACCAGCACTTACATGCCACTCTCCAAGTCAATGCAAGTAGGCCAAGCAGCATCTCCAAAATTCACACATTCCACACATTTCAGTCATCTTGAGGGCAGAAGCCTTTGTTCTGCCCAAGGGAACATTGCTTCTCTTTTACTTGAGCTTATCTATATTTTCTTTTGCCAGTTTTAGCTGATAAGTAAACATTATACAACGTGTCCTTGCCCTCTTGTACAGTCTACGGACTGTACACTTACAGGATAAGTGCAATGAAATGTTCTCTCTCTGTTTTTCTTATCTAGTTCACACATCCCTGGTCAACTGGTTGTTCTGTTTTCCTATCAGGTAAAACCGCCCATTGTAAACTATATTCCCTAGAGGTCTCATCTATAGCCATCTACATAAAATAAAAATAATTCCACTGAAAGCCTCAGATTGCTGAAACTGAGACTCAGAGGCACTTACCAAGCTGAGTCTTTTTGAAGGCAAATTTCTGCCCCTTCATCTATACCAACACTAAAAACTCTTACTTATTTCTGCCTCTATTATACTGTAAACTCCATGATGGCAGGAACCAGACCTTCCCTATTCTCCACTCTGTCTAAGAGTCTAGCACAGAGTCTGAAACATTAGAGAAACATAATAAATATTATTGAAATAATAAATGACGGGCTAGCCCCGAGCAATTCTGTATAAGAGGTGACCTTTATCATAGGCACAACAGTCGCCCCTCTCTAACTTCTTTTTACTCTTCGGTAATATGTCCCCAGCTTCCTGGTGCTTTGTCCTACCCCATTGATTTGTCTTCTAATATATATATCTATGCCAGTCATTTCTTCCGAGTGCATTTGTATTTAATTTTATTTCCAAATAATAAATGCTAAATGCATTTTTAAACCCCTCGAGCCCCAGTTTGTTTCCCTTAATAATTCTAAGGAATAGGGTAGAGTGCTGAGGTACTTGTTTATAGATGGCAGGCCCTGCTCTCTCCAGAACTGTTCTATGTCTCTGGATCAAAGTCCATCTGTTTATTTTGTTCATTAGATTCCACATATGAGTGAGATCATGTGACACTTGTCTTTCTCTGGCTTATTTCGCATAACATAACAGTCTCTAGGTCCATCCACGCTGTTGCAAATGGCAAGAGTTCTTTCTTTATTACAGCTGTGTAAGATCTAGAGACATAGAGGCCTGGAATGGACATCAAACCTCAGGAGAGGGTGGGTTGGTGGGAAGAGGTCAACCAAAGAACTTGTATGCATATATATATGGGTGACCCATGGACACAGACAATAGGATGGTGAAAGCCTGGGGTGAGGGTGGGTATGGGCTAGAGAGGTCAAGGGGCTCGGAGGGAGCAACATATGTAATACTTTCAACAATAAAGATTTAAAAAAAACACAAAACACCTGGAACTGTTATGGCTCCAGATGTGGATGGGCAGTCCCTGCAAATTGCTGGACATACAGCAGCTGGAAGGCTTGGTGAAGTATTCACTGTGGTTTAGTAAAACATAACTTTGGCAGTGACTCTGTATATACTGGAAAGAGAAGAGCAATGCGTTTACAACAACAAAAGCATTGTCTAGGAACTCAAATAATCAAAGAATACTTTTCTCATTTGAAGCACAAAGCAGTTTTATCAACACTATTTTGAAATTGTTCTGTCAAGCAGAGTCTCCAATTTGAACTCTCTTTTTCATTTTCCTCTTTCTCATAGTCTCAAATCTACATTAGTGCTATCTCAGGTCATATGTCTCCATTGGTAAAGGGACTTGAAACTATCAGAATGTACCACCAGCCAAGGGATGGTAGGGAAAAAGACCAATATCATCTACTTTCAATTGACTTAATGCATTGTGTGCTAACAATTGACTTAGTACATTAATGAGGCGGGCTGCCATCTGGCATACAGTAAAAATGACTTACATTGTATTGTAAAAAATGCTGATATTCATGAAAAAACAACAACAGAGATACATTCAAAACAACACAAAGAAAGGAAAATGTAGATCTAAAACAGAACTGAATTTTTTTTGGTTTTGCCTGTCTTGCCCTTTTATTCCAATCTCAATGATACCTTTTTGGAAGAAAATAAAAGTACCTTTCATATCAGTATTTACGCCTGGAATGTTTTAAATGTTTATAATCGAGGGATGTTTCCTGGAATCTGGTTAGGGTGGAGAAAAAGTAATTCTCCAGAAGTTCTTATTTAATATTATAAAACATGTTTATTTATATTACTAATTTTACCTCTTTGGATTTAACTATATATGTGGAGTGCAGTATATGAAAAAATAACTGCATTTTCATTAAAACCTTGAGTTCTCAACCTTGGCACTATTGACATTTTGGGCTGAGTAATTTTTGGTTCTGGGGCCCTGTCTTTGGCTTCTACCCATTAGATGCCAGTAGGGTCCCCCAATTATGACAACTAAAAATATCTCCAGATATTGCTGGATGTGCCCTGGGAGATAAAATCAACCCACAATTTAGAACCACTGCACTAAAGCAAGGCACCATCCTTGCTATCCGACATTTATCCACTAGCATAAACTGTCATAAAATAGCAAAGTTCCCTAAGTAATGTGTATTACACATACTAAGTCAATCCCAAATTTACAACCTTTTCTTATGATTTTTTCCCCAAATTGAAATGTCTCACATGCTTCCACATATGAAAACTCTAACTTCTAAAACTCTTAATACCCATTCAAGTTGCTAAGTCTTAGAAGCTTATTGCCAACAATTTTTAAGAAAATCAGTGATACTGTATCATCTAAATGCACGATTTCTGAGTATATACTCTCTTCAGTTAGTTTTTCAAACATTTATTTTCACCCATTTCATCTTCCCAGCTAGACCGTCAGTAGCTCAAAGACAGAGTTGCTGCACAATTATACATGAGGGTGAGACATGTGTCAGTTGTAGCCCTAAAACATAACAGCTGTGTGATTTTGGATTTTTTACTTAATGTCTTTAAATAAATTTCTATATCTGTAAAACTTAAGAATAGCACATAACTCATGTGTTACTGAAGTGAATAAATAAAGTATAATATAAAGTCCTAAGAACTCTGCTTAGCATTTTTGTTTATTTATTTAACAGACATATTCCATACACTAGGTGCCAAGTACTTTTCTAAGCACTCCATAATCTCACTTCATCCTCTTAAAAAAAAAAGAAAAAAACCTATAAGGAAGGTATAATTATTACACCCATCTAACAGTGGAGGAAATTAAGACCTAAGTTGGCCAAATTCATGTGGTTAATAAATAGTGAAAGGGAGAGTTGAACCAAGCAAGCCAGTTTCAGAGTCCTTGCTCTAACCATTAGACACACTTCCCTTTTGAATGAAATAGGCACTCAATAAAGTTATTTGCCATAAGTACTATGTTTGTTTCTCTTGCAATTCTTTAAGGCACAGAGTGAATATTAAGTGCTTATCAAATGCTCAGCATTTATTGATGAGATATTAATAAATATCCAGAGCCTTGCTGGAATAAGCACTGGGTTATATTTCTGTAACACTTCTTTTCCAAAGTTCAGATTTCAAAATTATTATTTCATTTTGCATCTGGAGATTTGTATTACCCCTGTACACAATTTCAAATCATTTTGTCTAGAATTTTATTGAAAATATTTCATAGAAAATATACTAAGTGAGGAGTGAGAATTGAAAAGTGCTCCTAAGGAGTCATTAAGATTTACAACAACCCTCAGACTCAAGCTCAGTGCATAAATCAATTATTTCACTCTCAATACCACACGATTTTATTTTTAATAAAATGTTAAAATGTTAAAGTATACTAAAATAACATAGTGTTTTCACATAAATGCTTAATCTTTTAGAGCAGCAGAGGTGTTCACTTTGACATAAAAACTTTAAGAGTATCCTTTTCTTAAAAAACTTTAACCTATTTTAAAATTTAATATCATTAGATATTAATCTCACCTTTTCAATATAGAAATAGTATATGATTTTTGGCAAAAAGAATTTACTTAGCATATGAAAAGTGGCTGCATATCACTCAGCTTTAAATCAAGGCTTTCCTTCACTTGATAAAACATTAACATGTGAAAGTATATATGCGAAAAAGCAAAAAGTATTTTAAGATGAAGAAGCTCAAGTATAAAACATATATGTAATGATTTAAATGAGTAGAATCCATCACTGATCAGTCTTGGTGAAAAAAGAGAGCAGGTGACTCATGTCTCTATTAGTATGGTGATGTCCTCTTTGTTTTGACAGGAACCTGCTTTTATTATCTCACCAAAGCATTGCTGCCAAATATGCAACTAGCATATAGCTCTGTTTATTTATTGAATAAATGTGGTGAAAACCCACCCAGTGATCAATTGATATTATCAAAATATCACAGGACAGAATTCTTCACTGGATTCATCAGACCAACAGAATACAAATACACACATGCAAAGCAAAATCACGAAATCTAATAAAATTTAAATAGAGAAGAAAAGGACTGACTGTCCTCATAAAACTGTCTACAACTCAACAAGCTACATAACGTCCTAACTCAGTGAGGGACAGCTGTGCCTTCCTCACGCATTTTATTTCACTACTACGTAGAAAATAAATACAAGATATGAGATGGGAAATAGATGCGTGTTCTGGAACACTTTACTCATTTTAAAATTATCT